>PVKA01001349.1:0-149594 GCA_004027165.1 Ctenomys sociabilis | reverse complement strand
ACCCAAAAGCTCATATAATCCTAAATGGGGAAAAACTGAAATCTTTTACTCTTAAATCAGGTACAAGACAAGGATGTCCTCTATCACCCCTCCTATTCAATATAGTCTTGGAATCCTTAGCAACAGCCATTAGAAAAGAGGGAGAAATAAAGGGAATAAGAATAGGAAAAGAAGAAGTTAAATTATCACTATTTGCAGAAGACATGATACTTTACTTGGAAGACCCTATAAATTCCACCAAGAAACTACTAGAACTGATAGGGAAATTCAGTAGCATAGCAGGATACAAAATCAATACGCAAAAGTCAATAGCATTCCTCTATACAGATAACAAACACACTGAAAGGGAAATAATAGAAACAATACCTTTCACAATAGTACCGCGGAAAGTGAAATACCTTGGGATTCACTTAACCAAGGAAGTCAAAGATCTTTTCACGGAAATTTACAACACCCTAAGAAAAGAGATTATAGAGGATTTCAGAAAATGGAAAGATATTCCATGCTCCTGGATAGGAAGAACGAACATCGTGAAGATGGCCATACTCCCAAAATTGCTGTACATATTTAATGCAATCCATATCAAACTGCCACCAACATACCTGCCAGATATAGAGAAATCAATCCTAAAATTTATTTGGAACCACAAACGACCTAGAATAGCAAAGGCAATCTTGGCCAATCAAGACAAGGCAGGAGGCATCATAATTCCTGATTTGAAATTATACTACAAAGCCACTGTGATAAAATCAACATGGTACTGGCAACAAAATAGACCCGAGGATCAGTGGAATAGATTAGAAGATGCAGAGGCATCTACAAAAACACTCAGCCATCTTATCTTTGAGAAAGGGGCTACACAAGCTCACTGGAAGAAAGATAGCCTCTTTAACAAATGGTAGTGGAAAACATGGCTTTCTACATGCCGAAAACTAAAACTTGACCCAGCTCTATCACCATGCACTAAGTTAAAGTCAAAATGGATTAAAGATCTAAATGTTAAAACAGTAACACTCATTCTCATGGAAGAGAAAGTAGGAGGAACTCTTGAAGACATAGGGGTAGCTGAAGAGTTCATGAACAAACATATATTCACACGGGAAGCTCTTGAAAGAATCAACAAATGGGATCAACTCTTCTTAAAGAGCTTCTGCATGTCAAAAGAAATTGTCAACAGAGTGAAAAGACAACCCACAAACTTTGAAAAAATCCTAACTAATAAGCAATCAGACGGAGACCTACTGTCTAGAATTTGTAAAGAACTAAGATATAACAAGGCCCTCAAATTTAAAGACCCAATTCAGAAATGGGCATCTGAGATGCCTACACACTTCTCAGAGGATGAAATTAAAGAAGCAAACAAATATATGAAAATAATGCTCCACATCGCTAGCCATTAGTGAAATGCAAATAAAAACAACACTGAGATATCATCTCACTCCAGAAACAATGGCTATCATAAGGAAATCAACCAACAATAAATGTTGGAGAGGTTGTGGAGAAAAGGGGATGCTTCTCCATTCCTGGTGGGAATGTAAACTGGTACAACCATTGTGGAGGTCAGTGTGGAGACTCCTCAAAACAGTAGGACTAGAAATCCCATTCAAGCCGGCTATCCCCCTACTGGGAATTTTCCCAAAGGATTTGAATACATTGTATCATAGAGATATATGTGTACCTATGTTTATAGCAGTGCAATGTGTGATAGCAAAATCTTGGAAACAACCAAGATGTCCATCACATGAGGAATGGTTAAAAAAGATGTGGTATTTCTATATAATGGAGTATTACTCAGCTATTAAGAATGATAAGTTTGAAGCATTTATACTGAAGTGGATGCCACTTGAACATATACTCATAAGTGAAATAAACCAGACACACATGCGTAAATATCGTATAGTCTCCCAAGTATAACAAGCGAAAAGCAGAAATACAAAAGGAAATGTACATGTAAAATCACTTGAGTCAGATAAGGCAAAGTGAATGGCACATGCTGCAGGATACTAATCAGCTTTTCTTCTGGATGGTTAACAACCTAAGATCACAAGTCAGAGTTGGAGAAATAGAAGAGCCACAAGGCCATCCAATATTTTGGCCCTAGCCTTTCAAGGTCAGCAAAGACTCAGGACATAGGAGAACCTGTACTGCAACATCATGAAACTCAGGTGAGCTCCAAATTTTCTGAACAAGGAGATTGTGGAGCCACAGAGGAAAGAGATTGAATTTCTAAAGTGTGCCTGGGGAGAGTCACATGAAGAGAAAATTTTCTCTCAAGCTCTCACAGAGAGCAATCTGGTCAAGCGTTGGCTGTGACTCATCCACATGGATGACACAGACAATAGAACTACAGAATAATGTACAGGACTACAAGATAAACCCTGAGAAGACTTCAATGACCACATAGGAAATATAAAGTTCTTGTGTTGGTATATAGGTCTTGATCTACCTAGGTCTTAACCATCCAGCAGAAAAGTATAAAAATGAAGTATACATCGTGAGCCCATTATATTTGTAAATGGATATGGTCGACAATTTCTTTGAATAACTCACTATGGTTTCAGAATGCTGGACTGTGTTGGATTGTGGTGTCAAGTTCAAGCACCGAAGTTAGTTGAATGTCAATGGAGTGCCCACTTTTGACAGGTGTAGACAAAGGAAGGGTTGTAGAAAGAAAAAATCATGATGTGTGTGTATAGACAGTACAGTTGGGATAGATAACGCTGTGCTTCTACATAATTCTATGAGAGGCAAGATCTGTACTAATGGTGATTGGACAGGATATTATGTCGTCTTTTAGTACTATGGTCATCCACTCGGTAAATAATTATTGAATTTTTGATATAATTCAGGTATAAAAAATAAGATAAGTAAGCAACTACACTCTTAATTCACTGAAAAGAGATATCTTCTAAAATAATATCTGTAAATATAATATCATGTATACACCTTGTACAATACCAAAACATTATGAAAACAGTTTGCAATGTATTAATTCATCGAATCTGTATGGTTAAGGTGTCTTGAAACTGTCTGATTGACATGTGTATTTTAATAAAATAAAAACAAATAAAAAAAAAAAAAGAACTGAAAGCATGATACTATAGCAATATATGTGAACCCATGTTTATAGAAGCACAATTTGTCATAGCCAAATCCTGGAAGCAACCAACACGTCCATCATCTGAGGAATGGATAAAAAAGATGTGGCATTTTTATATAATGGAGTATTACTCAGTTATGAAATAAGACAAACTTGAGCCCATCATAGGTAAGTGGATGCAACTAGAATCTATATTCATACGTGAAATAAATCAGACCCATTTGTGTAAATATTGTATTGCCTCCCTAGTGTAAGAACCTGAAAGAATAAATAAAATCTGAAAGTATGATAGATATAGTAAAGTGGAAAGAAACTGAATATAAGCAACAAAAGATGAGGGAAAGGAGAAAAGACAGGAAAAAAAGGAAGGGTGTAGAATCATGCAAGTATATATCCGGGATAGCTGAGATGATTGTACTGATGTTTTCCATCAGTTTTTTGAAAATAGCAGTTAATGTTTAAAATTTTCACTTTAATTTTATGGTAATATCTTCAATCTAGGCAATTACATCAAAGACAACAATATACAATTCAAAAACATGGCTGAATACCTCTCATCTTGTTATTCTAAATATATACTATTTCTAATGTCTTATCAATTATTATGCTCTTGTTAAAATAAATTAAAAAATAATAAAGTAAAATTTTAAGAAAAAATATTAAGGTCTATCTAGAGCAAGTATTGATGTTCAGTTATTTTTCCAATCTTGCTAACCTATATCTGTTAACCTGAGCAACAGATTTAATGATAAAATTATGTAATATAACAACCATTATTAATTTGATATTCTTGTTTTCAAAATATGCACCATATGTATGTTATTGTTTCTGTCTTTCTTTATGCTATTTGTTTTGTTTTTCCTTTTTAAAATAAAAAGTTCTATGTTCTTTTCTCTTAGACATTTGAATATATTATTCTGATTTCCACTTTCTATATTGTTTTTGTTAATCTTTTTCTCTATGGCTACATTCTATTTTTTCTTCTAGTCATCAGTATTCTTGAATATTTCTGAAATAACTTATAGATGAAGGTTAAAATACTTTATTATGCTTTCATCTCTAATTCATCCTATGTGTAAATTATAATTTCACATATAAGAAATTACTGGAAATTTTTATTCTTAGAAATTTTTTCTTCACGTATTTCTTCATAGTTTTTCATTCCATAAATAGTTACAATATGAACTCCATTGAAATATGTTTTTCATCTTACTGGTGTCCTCATTTTTATTTTTAATAAGACTCCTGCAATTTCTTAAAATAAGAAATCCTTAGAATCAGAATTGTAACTAATAACATTAATTGATTCTATTTTTTCTAGATATTTATCCATAATGATACTTATAAGCGTTATTTAATGTACAATTTTAAATCATCACTAGTATTTTATGAGAATTTTACTATAATACCAAAATATTTTGAACATTATAGATAGTATAGTTTGTTAAAAATAGTTATTTTCAAGAGATAGTGTCCAAGTAGACAATGCCCAGATCATGTGTAAAAAGGATCATCTGATCCTTTCCTGCTCTCCCAGCCCAGAGATCCAATACATTATCTACAATAACCAGTCCCAGAAGCCAAACATGAACTCTCATAGCAATTGGCCACAAGTGGCCAGGACTTGATTATCAGCTTGATTGGTGGCTGATAACTTATCTAATAATCACTGTACATTTCCAACTTTATAACAACCAAATGAATGTCTTGATTCTTGTCCATCCTTTGGATTTACCATGGCCAGTCTCCCCTTGGGGTCCACTGCAGGCTGTCATATTCCCACTGCACTGCCTGCCCCTGAGTCCTGGCAAATCCAAATGATTGCTGATGATGAGTCTCTGGCTACAGACAGCGCCAAATAAATAGTCCTCATGTGCGTTCATGGGAATAGCATTTTTGCTTTCACATTAATGTAGGTATGGATATTATGTGTTATAGTTTCAGCAGTGAATTCCAGTGCCTACTTAGTACAAAGCTATTTGAACCTTGGCCAAGTACATCTAGTGAAAACATCTCAACAATCAGATTTCATTATCCAGTGTTTATACTCAAAGTCTTTATCCGGGAGTAATTAATGTATTACTTGGGATACTGAAAATATAGAAAGCAACAGTCTATCATTTCAATCTATTTTAAAACTGATGAATGTATTAAAATTATATTATATTGGGATTTTGTTAAATGAATTTTAATTGTTCAAATCACATAAAATTAACATTGTGAGTCAACAAATGTTAATCTGCTCCTTTACAGAAACAATTTTATTATCTATACCTTTTTCTGTAGATATTCCATCTTGTGAAGCACAAATATACAAAATGAAATTTCGTTTTTCTTTTTTGCAGTACCAGGGATTGAATTCAGGACCCTGAGCTATCACCCAAGTGCCTAAAATTTATTTTTAAAAGCATACTTGTTTGTGAAAATACACAAAAATACAAAGTGACTATTTTGGGCAAACATTTAGATACACAAGCCAAAGCTTAGAGAAGAAACCAGGGTTAGAAATATAAGTTTTAAAAATATATGTAAGTTTTGGAGCCATGAACACATACAAAGCAGTTTTAATAAAACAGACATGAATGAAAGCAATGAAATAAAGAAAATAGATAATAGTTGACCTCTTAGAATTTGAAAGATTTATTTAGTGACTGGAAAAATACACAGCAGGCAGTCAAAACTTTCTGAGTTGTTGCCTTGTTATGAGCAGTATTTTAGGCAATTTTAAAAGTCTCAGCTTTTCCCCTTAAAGCATTAGATATAACCCACTGCCAAGGTTTCGCTCTTCCTGTGATAAGAATGTTATTTGTCAGGACACAGCCTTCTACTCACTTCTGAAGAGATCTTAGCACTGTTTCATGGGGGTTTAAGTTTTCAGCACAGCTCTGAAGGATGCATCAAAACTAAAGTAGTACCTGAGAGCATGTGGTACAATTCTAGGAACTAAATAAATCTACTTATGCTCTATAAATTATTATGGCAGACATTGAATAATAACAAAGTCGTTTTATGCACCAGTAAGAACACTAAAAATAATTACTGTAGAGATTTTTTATCATGTTTTCTGCAGCACTGCAATGTCATATGAATGAGAAACAACTGTATTTTTTGAAATAGAGACCCAAATATCCAAGTTCTTTGACCAATATTTTCACTTCTAGTGCTCCACGCAGCTTTGCTCCAACCTTTGTACAACCTTTTATAAATGAGACAATAGTGTTTCCTTTCTGCCCTTTGGAAGCTGTGAGACCTGATGGCATATGTGCTGTGCTCAGCACTCCTGGGGAGAGAACCAGAGATGACAGTGATGCCTGCAGGTCCTTAGATGATGTCTCAATCGACCAGCTGTTGTTTTGAGCATGGTCCTGTGATTGGCTAAGCAAAGGTGGCATGTGACTAGTGTTGTACAGGCAGGAATCCTTTTAATTATGTAGTCAACACTGGTCAGACAGAAAGGGTTAAGTGCTGGGAGGAGGGTGACTGCAGGTCCTTCACCTGGTTTGAATCTTTTAGGGAATATTTTGAGATTTTATTCAAGACGATTTCCAACAGCTGCCAAGAAAACAAGCAGATGTTACCTAATGACAGAACCACTTCAAGATTACAAACTACATGGTAGGAAAAACAATAGTAAAATAATTCATGTATATTTTAAAATCCAGTTTTTTCCTTCTTTACGTTCCATTACAGCTTTTATGATGAGATATTTTTATGATGAGATTCTTTTAAAGCTTTACTTCTTGTGTTCTATTTAAGGTCTGTGATGCTCATCTTTTATTCTTTTTGCTTGAACTTTAAATGAGTACTTGCACATTTCAATGTTTGATTAAGCAATGTACTTCCAGTCAATTTACAAATATCTTGGGGAGTTTATAATGACATTTGTTTTGCTTGAATGGTTTTATTCAGTGTGCTTAAAAAATTGTATCCTATGCTCTTGGAAATTTCTGGGATTCACTTAGGGTTACTGAAGTGAAAACTGTTCCATAATAATGCAAGAACATTGTTTGCTAATCTACTCTTCTAGCATTTGTACTGACAGAAAAAAATATGAGTATAGCTACTGATACTTTAGTGTAAATTATGTCAAATTTTGCATTAATTAGTGAGAGTAAGATGTCAAATGTCATGATATTTGTTGCTTTCAAGACCCCCATGAAAAAGAAAAAAAAAACTTAGTTTACTTATGACTGTCCTTGGTGGAACAGTACAAGTTGTTACTTTATTAAATCTTGATTGTTGAGAACACATCTTTCATAATGTGCTGGGTGACAACATGAAATGCACATGTAAACACTTCATCCTATTAAGGTACAGTAATTAGTTGTCATGAGGGAAGTTCTTGAACATTTGAGTTGAGTGATGAAACAGCTGGACATGATCTAGCATCATGTTTTTCTTGACAGATTCATCACACATCATGGTTATAGACCTAAGTAGCCACTTATACCCCATCTCATCATCTTTCCCTTTTGAAGAGGAGCTAAAATTCCCACTTCTTAGTATCTATCTTTTATTTAACTTCAGATTTCTCATATCAGAGAAACCATGGAATATTTTAACTAGTGTGCCTGATGCATTTCATTTAAAATTATCTCAAAGTGCAACTGCAGATAGCTAGAGTTTATCTTTTTATGACAGAGTGGTACTACATTGTGTGTAAAATGCTGAAATTTTTATTCATTCTTCTGTTGATAGACATATTGTCTGCTCCCAAAGTTTAGCTATTCTGAATTGTGCTGTTACAAACATAGGTATGCACAGATCACTGTAACATGATGTTTTTAACCCGTTTTAGTAAGATACCTAGAATAGCTGGGTCAAATGAAATTTCTAGGTTTAGTATTTTTTGAGGGATCTCCACACTTATTTCCATAGTGGTTGCTCTATTTGACAATTCCATTTAACAATGTTAAAGATTCTTTTCCCTCCACAGAGCCACAGACTCAATAGTATTCATTATTCTCTCTTTTTCTCTCTCTTTTCTTTCCCCTTTACTTTTTGGAGGCAGGATCTAACTGTGCAGTTCAGACTAGCCTTGAACTCACTATTTAACCTAAGCTAGCCTTGAACTCAGTGATCATCCTGTATCAGCTTCTTGAATACTGGGACTACAGACACATGTCACCATGCCTGACCTTATTGTATTTCTCAATGACCACTGTTCTTCCTGGGATAACATAGAATCTCAGTGTGGCTTTAATTTGCATTTCCCTGGTGTCCAGAGATATTGATCATTTCTTTGTGTATTTATAGGCCATTTGTACTTCAACAAAGTGTGTCTACATTTCATTTGGCCATTTTTGATTGGTCTTTCATTTTTCAGTCCTAATAGTTTTTAGCACATCAGATAGTCTAGACATTAGTACTCTTTCTGAGAAATAGTTGGCAAAATATTTTTTACTTTCTGTAGTTTTTTTTACTACATTTTTTGTAAAAATTACTGAAGTGAGTCTGCCATTTCAAGGAATAAAATAAATAATTATTGTTAGTAATAAATGTCAGACTTTCAAGTGAAACTTGGAATTCTCAAAAGTTTGTGTAGTGCCTTGTGAAATCAATGGCTTTCAAATACTTGAAGTTTTTTTTTTTTATAATGATATCAGTGTTTTTTTGAATAACAGGATGTAAGATATCTGGATGACTATGAGAACTAAGTGAACTGATACTCTGTGAGTCTCCAGTGTGTGACGTAATTGGATCACATGTGGTAAAGGGTGACACAGTCAAGTGAGTGTCAAGGTAACAAAGTGAGAAAAGGTGGTAAAGCAGCATAGCGGTGAAATGTGTATCTATCATGTACCAGGCCAACCCTGGCTTCAATCTCCATAGCCCCACCCCCACACATAGGCACAAAAGAATAGAAAACAATTTCATTGACATGACATTTCATTGATGTTCCTTGTTCCTGCTATATATATTTATGAAACAGGATTTCCTTAAAATCCATCCATCAAGACAACACATTACTAAAAGAGATAAACATGGACAGAATTGGTATTAGAAAAAGAACTGTTTTTTTTTTTTTTTTGGACAATATAATCTATAAAACTAAAATACAACATTTACATAGTTGATTATAATGTCAAACAAATTAAAAACATTTATTTTAAATTTCCTCACTTAAATTTCTATCATGTAAAATATCAACAGATAACTCATATAAACTCTAATTTTTTCAGTGCACAATAACTTAAAATTATGAAATGGACTTGAAACCAAAACATATGAGTACTTCTAACAATTCTTTACCTTTCAGTGGTAGTCTAAAGGTTCCAGTTTCTAGTTCCTATAACCTTTACTAGTATTAACTTGATAACTAGGGATTAATTGGAACTTGATTAATGGGACTTTGTAACTTGAAGTAACCAATCATAGAATAGGAAGTATTGCAATATCCAGTTTTCTAATGTCCTTTCTTTCACTATTTTCTTTTCTTTTTATTGTCTTTAACTATTTTCTTATCTTCTACAGTTTTTACGCATTCTCTTTCTTGCCTTAAATATTGAATACATTTTCACATATCAAAAACAAGTATATTATGAAATATTTACCTAGGGTGGAATTCAGGGTGGCACAATCTAAGAGGATCCACATTTGAGCTACTCAGAGAAAAATCAATTAAAAACACAGGTAACTGAAAGAAAGGGAGGGACATATATCTTGATGCCAAAATCAATTTAAAATAAGAGACTTGTAGATCAAACAAAACATAGGGCTTACTAAAATAGCAGTCCAGGCCACAGGGTAGCAATGGGTTGCCCGCCTATGAGCGGAGCAGAACCACCATTCTGGGAAGTTTAAAAATAAAATAAATTAAAATATAATGAATATGCTAAAATAGTTTGGCTAACTCCAGGAAAACAGGATATACATGTGATATAAGGTCCCTTGCCTCTTCTGTTTTTCTCCAAACCGAGGATGCTGCAGCACAGCAGCAAATTCTGCTGGCACACACAGGAGTGAGTGAACTTCTGTCCCCACAACATTGCTTTTTTGTGTTTTTGTTTCTTCATGTGCCAGAGTAGCTAAGTGGAACCTTTAGTGACAACAACATTAGTGATTTCAGCTGTGATAGCACTAAATGGAAGAGCATGACTGCTCCTGCCCTAAGACAAGTGGCTTGAGAGAGGCACATGGCATTTAAGCAACCTTGTGCTACAGCAGAGAGCAAGTGGGAGGTTGGCATTCCCCCCCCCGTGCGTGGGAGGGGAGATCAAAGTGGGACTAAGCAGCCTTGGGTGGCAGCAGCAGGATCAGAGTCAGCTCACAGCACCCCACCCCACCCTGCCCTGAAAGTTGTGCAAGATGACAGAAATGTGCCAGTGTAAGTGGAGCAAAGGAGCCTGGGCAAGGACCAGGATGAACCATCTGCACACTGGGCTGGGAACAACCTTGGGCAGAGGGCACTATAGCAACCAAGACAGCAATGCACAGACAAACAAGGTAAAGACTGGATGGGCTGCCATGAGACATACAGATAGCTAACGGCTGAAGAAGACTCTGACCCCAGGCCCCACATCTAGAGGACAATATCAGCCCTACATCCAGCACTAATGCTTCAGCAGGCTTAGTAGGGTTACCCACCAGTCTTGGGCTCTGATTTGGTCACTTCCACAGGGTGTGGACAGCAGAGCAATTTTATTGTATTCTTTTTCTGTTCATTTTTCTTTTTCTGTTCTTTGTAGTTGTTTAAGTTTTTTATCTTTATTTTTATTCTATTCTATTCATCTTATTCTTTTTCTCTTCTCAACTATCTCTCTTGATTTTATGATGTTTTCATGTGATTAAACATTGTCTCTAAACTTTCTGGTTCATGTCAATAATCTTTTGCTTTCTTTTTCATTCTTTGTCTCCTGCCCACTTCTCTATTTTCCAAAATCTCATGTGGTCATCTGCCATCCTCCAGCCTTGTTTCTACTATATTTCTCTTTATTTGTTTCTCTTTGTCATTTATCCCTCTTAAATTTGTTCACCACTCTACTAAAGGGAAACTTTTACATACAAGTTCTTGATTTATTTTTGATTTTGTTACAATAAGTATAGATCTTGCCTCTCTAGAAAAAAGATACAAAGTCAATAACTATCACAGTTTGTTAGTTTCTAAGCTGTGCTTAATACTACCAATGCTCCTAATTGTACTGCTTTTACCAGGATGTCATACCTGTTCTTATCGGTTGTTCTCCCACATGAAAACACTGTTGCTGTCTGAGGTCATAATCATCACCACAGCCAAGTACAAATGGAATATGTGCTGAGCCATTTAGATGGCAACATCTCATCCTTTATAACTTGGAAAGGTATAAACATGTTGGGAGAAACATAGAAACCAAGAACTCCTTACACCTAGAAGACATCTCAAAAACAAGCATTTCCTAGGAAGTCCTTGATACTAGTGATAAAACTACGTGATATAAGAAATTTGCAATCATCAACACAGAAAATAAATTTTTAAAAAGAAGAAAATGATAAGACACAAAAAAAATATGCAACCTCAGACCTCCAGCCCACCCAGGAAAAGTCTAGCAGACAATGATGTTGAGGAAATTGGAAGTCACCCAACTGAATTTTCTGAAGTAATAGCAACAAAAGGTAAAAAAGAAAAGAGAGATGAATGAGGATAAAGAGAAAATAATCTCTCAAAAATAGAGAAAGTAATCTCATGAGAAAGCCAGAGAGACATTATAAATATCATCAAAGGTATAATGGCAGAAAATTTCCCAAACATGGAGAAAGAGTTTGACATACAAATAAGTGAGATATATATTAACTTTAATGAGCCATGAGCAAAATAAATCTATACTTAGGCATGTAGTAATCAATATCCCAGAAAATTCATCACAAGAACATAGTGTTAAAAGTCATTAGGGAAAATAAATACATTACTTGTAAAGGCAAACCCATCAGAATCATATCAGATGTCTCAACACAAACTATTAAGTCAAGAAAATCCTGAAGGGTCATGAAAGACAACAACCTCCAGCATGGATGGATGCATCCCATAAAGCTATCTTTCAAAATCAATAGACAAATCAGATAATGTCATGACAAAACAAAAACCTGAAGAAATTTGTGACCACCAAACTAAATCTACAAAATGTCCTAAAAGAGATAAGAATGACTATAATCCAAGAACAACCATAGAAAGAAGACTCCAGACAGGGAGACCAACAAAACAGAGAAGAAAGATGGGCGATCAACAGTAAGAAAATACTATGATAAGGACAAACCAATCTGTATGATTTATAATCATCAATGTAAAGGGGCTCAATTCATCAATCAAAAGAAACACTGACAGAATCAATCAAGAAGCAAAATCCTGGGGCCTGCCAGTTAGCTCAGTTGTTTAAGAGCCTGCCTATGCAAATGCAGTCAGATGCAGGATACTGAGGTTTTATCCCCAGCTCGACATGCCTTAGCAGACCTGCCCTTAAGGCAGCCTGAGCCAGCCAAAAAAAAAAAAAAAAAAGAATCCCGCTCCACTGTAGGGCCAGCCAAATTGTCCAACCTCAGCAATTTAAAGTACTTGCAGGCAGGCAGGGGGTGGGGTGGGGGGTTGGGGGGTAGAGGGAAGAGGGGGTGTTGGCCCTTGTTGTGCCCACCCCCAGGGCATGCTTAAAGGACAAGTGAGCCTGGGAATGATGGCACAGAACTATAATCCCAACAATATGATGCCTACAAGAAACACATGTAACTCAAAAAAAAAAAAAAATTCATAGACTAAAAGTTAAAGGATGAGAAATGGTACTCCATGTGATAGGAACCTAGAAAAAGTAGGGACAGCTATGCTACTTTAAGATTATGTGAACTCCAAGCCAAGACTGATCAAAAGCTATAGAGAGGGTTACTACATACTTGATAAGAGGAAACTATCATAAATACATATCAAGCAAATACAGTAAGTGAACCCAATTATATAAAACAAATACTAATATACATGTAAAATCAAAGAATTGCTAATGCAGTTGTAATGGGGGAGTTAAATACCCCACTGTGACACATAGATAGATCATCTTGACAAAATGGCAACAAAGAAATATCAGAACTGGACCAAATACATGAACAAATTGACTTAATAAATGTCTGCAGAGTGCAGAATATATTCTTCTCAGCTCTGCATGGGATGTTCTAAATAAGCCACATGTCAACCCATGGAACATGCTTAGATGATGTAAAGGATTTGAAATTGTCCCATGCATTGTATAAGATCAAAGTGTAATGAAACTGGAAATCAATGGCAAAAGAAACCATAAAACCTCCAAATATATGGAAATTTAACATCATCCTGAAAAACTGTTGGATTACAGATAAAGTTAAAGACTTTAAATGGTTTCTACAGTTAAATAATAACGTCCATACAACACAGCAGAGCTTTTGGACATGATGAAAGAAGTCTTAAGAGGGAAGTGTATAGCAGTGATTTCTCATGTCAGAAAACAGAATGAGCTCAAATAAATAATCTAAAATTCAACCACAAACTTCTAGGAAAAAAGAACAAATCAAGCCAAAAATTCATGGGATGGAAATTATAAAGATTATAACAAAAAGTAATGCAATTAACACTAAGAGCATAATACAAAGAATCAATGAATCAAATAGTTGGGTCTTTAAAAGGTTAAATGAAATTAACAAATCCTTAGCCAACCTTAACAAAAAGAAAGATTCAAATTCATGCAGTAAATAATGAAAAGAGTGAGATCATGATGGGTTCCTTGGAAACCTGAAAGATCATCATTACTTACTTTGAGGACATTTGCTCTAATAAGGTAGAAAACTGAAGAAATGCGCAGATTCCTAGATACACATAAATTAGTGAGGTTGAATCAAGAAGTCACAAAATTCTAAAATCTGATGTCAATCAATGAAATTGAAACACAATGAAAAATTTACCAGCAATGAAAATACTGGGTCCTGATGAATTCTGCAACAAATTTATATAATGTTATTGCTACTCAAACTCTTCAAGAAAATTAAAAGAGAAGCAACACTCCTAAATTCATTCCTGGAAGTAAGTCTTACCTTGATACCCAAGCCAGAGAAGGTTCCAACCAAAAAACAGAACTGCAGGCTAATCTCCCCAAGGAACATAGATGAAAAAATCCTCAATTAGGTACTTCCAAACAGAGTGCAACAAATCCTCAACAATATTATGTACCACAATCAAGTAGAATCCATCCCAGGGATGCAGGGATGGCTCAACATACACAAATCAATAACTGTAATACAACATATTAACAGACCCAAAGGCAAAACTCATATGATCATTACAATAGACACAAAAAGAGCCTTTGACAAAGTTCAACACCCATTCATGACAAAAACCCTCCAGAAAATTGGAATAGATTTTTCTTTTTTTTCATTTTAAAAAGAAGAGGAAAAAACACAAAGATAAAAGCAAAACAACAATAAAAATGTACAGAATTTTAAAACAAGGTTATAGGAAATTAATAGTAATTTGTTATACTACATAATGTTATCTTCACTCTAGCTGGGCACATCACCTGACATAGGCATGCAAGATCAATCAAAGAATTAAGCAATAACTGTTACTTTCAACAAACTGACAGAAATCAGTGGTGCAATTACCCGTTTATCTCAATCTAAATCTATGACACACCAAAGACCAACATCATACTAAATGGACAAAAACTAAAAGCTTTTACTCTAAACTCAGGAAAAAGACAAAGATGTCCACTGTCACCACCCCCATTCAATATATTCTGGAAACATTATCCAAAATAATTAGATAAAAGAAAGAAAGGAAAGGAAAAGTTAAATTATAATTATTTGTAGATGATATGATGCTCTATACAGAAAATCCCTAAAACTCCACCAAAATATTTCTAAGTTTAGTAATCAAATTCAGCCATGTAGCTGGATATAAAGTCAGGGACTCAAAAATAGATAGCACTCCTGTACATAAATAACAAATTCATTTAAAAAAAAGAGAAATTAGAGAGACAATACCTTTCACAATAGTATCCAAAAAATTAAAAACTTACAAATTAAATTAACAATTAAATTAATAAAAGAGCTGCACTCCAAAAACTATAGTACTCTTAAAAAGGAGATTGCATAATGAAAATGCCCGTGCTCCCTAAATTGTTATACAGATTTAATGCAATCTCAATTATAATACTATTAGTATACTGTACAGCTAAAGAAAACACTCCTAAAATTCATTTGGAACAGAAGAAAACTAGAAATGCAAAAAAAAAAAAATCTAGACAACAAAGATGAGGCAGTGGGTAGCATAATCTTTGACTTGAAATTGTACTACAGAGCTACTGTGAAGAGAAAAGAAGGAAGAGAAAAAATACATATACATATATACACACAAGACAGATAAAATAATGCACTACTAATTTCTATTAGTTGTTTGAAAGGAACAGTTAGTGTTTACATTGTTTGAACAATTTTGTGTGCCTGTATCTTGTATCCTGAGCAATTACTTTGAAGATAACAATTTGCAATGTAATAATCATTATTAATTTCTCATCGTCTTGTTTTTGGAATTGTGTACCATTTTTATTGTTTATTTTCCTCCTCAAAAAAATGATACTAGCTAAAATAAAACAAAACGAAATAATGACCAAAAATAAATACCCGCAAGAACAAAAGACCTTCAGACCTGGAGATCAATAAAACAGATAGGAAAATGAAGAAACAGCTCCAAACACATTCAGCCACCTTATCTTTGACAAAGAAGGTGAAAAAGAACTCCAAATGTATTCATTGGATGAAAGATAGCCTCTTTAATAAACTATCCTGAAAAAAGCTGGCTTTCTAAATGCCAAAGAGTAAAAGTAGCCCCTGAGTGTCTCTCACTCAGCATGCAAGGAACTAAAATAGAAAATGGATCACAGATCTAAATATTAAAACAGAAACACTAAATCTCCTGAGAGAATGAGTAAAACTGTTGAAGACATAGAGATAGTCAAAGACTTCATTGTATGAGACATGCTAAAAGGAAAAGAATAAATAACTGAAATCTCACATTATTAAAAAGATTTTGAAGAACAGAAGTGATTTCCAACAAAGTGAAAAAGAAATCGACAGAGTGGGAAATAATTTTAGCCAGTTGTTTCTCAGATAACAGACTAATATCTAGAACACATTCAAGAATTGAAAAAATTAGACCCAAATTTAAAGACTCAGTCCAAAAATGGGCATTTCAGATGAATACACACTTTCGGATTTAAAAGAACAAATGGAAAATAAATATGTGAAAAAAATGTTCATTATCATTGGTCACTAGAGATACATTAAAAAAAATTCCTGTCCTTTCTTGCTCCCTGGCCATCTTGGCAGCTGCTCCTGGTTCAGGGTTGTCCACACCACAACAGTAACAGAACTTTGCTGTTTTCTGGGTATTTCTCTTCTTTTTTTTAATGGAGTGTGCTGGATGTCTATAATTTTGTTCAGATGACTGCAGAACCTGGAAAAGCTGTTGCTGCTATTGATGCATAACATACTGCTATTATTGGTCTTTTTATATAAAAATAAATATATATATACATATATATATATAATTTGAATTTTTGGAAACTTTAACTGTGCTGTCAACTTTGGAAAAAGTTATCCCAGTTTACCGTGTTGAGTTGGCATTGTACAGAAATTAACAGCCATATTGGTCAAGAAACGTTAAAACTTAATGTTTTTTCCCATTTGTACAGGGGTAATGCACTGTATTAAATATGTAAGGTCTTATCTACGTGGGTTTGATTACAGAAACTAATAAAGTATTCTCTAAATAATGAAAAAAAAAAGGCAAAGATGGTGGCTGCAAAGAAGATGAAAAAAAAATTTCTAGGCTCCAACTTGTTATGAAAAATGGAAAATACATGCTGGGATACAAGCGGACACTAAAGATACTCAGACAGGGCAAAGTAAAATTGGTCATCCTTGCCAACAGTTGCCCAGCATTGTGGAAATCTAAAATAGAGTACTATCCCATGTTGGGCAAAACTGCTGCCCACCACTATAATGGCAATAATATTGAACTGGCACAGAATATGGAAAGTACTATGTAGTATGCACACTGGCAATCATTGATCCAGGTGATTCTGATATCATTAGAAGCATGCCAGTACAGTTTGGTGAAAAATTAAACAAGCAGAATTTTTTATTAGTAAAACCTGCCAGATTTTGAGAAACAGAATCCCAGTATGGGGATGCCGTCTCACTTCACAAAAGAATGGCTGCTATCAAAATATTAACCAGTGACAAATGCTAGTGAAGCTATGGGGAAAAAAGAATCATTCTTAACTGGTGCCAAGAGTGTAGACTTGTGGAACCACTGTGAACATATTGTGGATATTTCTAAAAAAAAAAAAAATTAGGGCTAGAGGTTCTAGTTTTCTAATTTTTGGTATCTACTGCAAAGAATTAAAGCATCATAGCACAGGGACTATGCACACCCATGCTTATAGCCATACAGTTTGCAATAGCTGAATGTTAGAAACAACCCAAATGCTCATCAAATGATGAATGGCTAAAAAAAATGTGTGTGTGTGTGTGTGTGTGTGTGTGTGTGTGTGTGTTTAATATAATAGAGTGGCATTCAGCCACAAAGAAGGATAAACAAGATATTTTTAGGTAAATGGATGCATCTTGAGACCATACTACTTGTGAAATAGACTGAACACAGTGTAAATATTTCATCATATTTCTAGTGTGAGAAACTAAAATTGTAAATAAAAGCTATATTTAGATTTGAAAAATAGAAAGAAATAGGGAGTTGAAAGGAGAAAAGGAAAGGAAGAGAGAGAAAAGAAAAAAATGAGAAAAGGATAACCTGAAAGCACAGTTTTTGTAAATAAGGAAGAAAGAGGGGTCAGAAGGGGACAGGAATGGAGAAAAAAAGAAGAATCAAGATATATCATGTGCAGCTTCAAATTTCCTATGAAGAATGTGACCATTATGTGCATCTAAATCTTACCAATAAACTTAAGAAAAATATTTAGTCTTGTGTAAACGTTTCCACTTTGCAGTACCTTCTCTGCACACTTTATTTTCTCCTTAAAAGTGAATATAATTTTCTCTATATTTTCCTTGCATTAAAGCACTTACTCCAATATTATAATATTTTTGGTCTTGTGAGATGATTTTGTCAATCATTATAGTTGACTAATATTGACAGTGATGAAATTTGTTACATTTATATTTTTATCAAGCCATATTGGACTATTTTATGCTTTTAGAAGCTTTCTTGTTAGCTTGGATTTACTATGAAGAGAATCATATTGCCTACAATTTTATTTATCTATCAGACTTCAGTAGTATAATGTCCTTGTATAATATCTTGTTCTTTCATGATAGGTAAACACTTCTAAAACTTGTAGAAAAGTTTTAAATGTTATTAAAATTCCTTATTTTAATAATAAAATGATTTAGAGGAAATGGAATAAAGTAGCAACTGGCTAGTAAGAAATGTATATTTAATCAGTACCTCCAGTACCTCTAGAGACAGGTTCTGTGTCATAGTTTGATATAAAAAAAATTGCCATTTTATGGAGAACTAAAAATTAAGCCTCCTCTTTACCTAAGGATATTTTTAAGTCGTTTTAATAAAATTAAGAAAGTTGTATAATATTTATTTATTTATTGTATCTATAGGATGTTCAGGGTCTCACTACTAAATCAGACTTGTAGTGATCCACCTACTTACAGCCTCCTAAGTGTTGGGATTATAGTTGCACACCACCACGCCCAGTCTCTCTCTTTTATTTTTCTGTTTTTTAAAGTAATTTTATTGAGAATCAAATAATAGTTAGACACTTTCAAAACCGATTAGTAGGACAGTTTCAATAATAAATAAATTGCATATTGTTGCCTTAGATATTACTGTACAAGATGAAGACGTTATATCCTGTCCACAAAGCTACTAGAATAAATGCTTTATTCATTGAATTACGAGAATGTAGTTGTATATCTATTCTACTTTAAATATACAGATGCAAAATGGTCATTCATTTGTATCCCCTTTTATGGTTTAGTCTTGTCAGAGAAGGGTATCCCATTGTCATTTAAATATTGTAGATGCGTGAATTCAGCAAAATATTCCAATATAATCCAGTAGTCACTTCCCTAATAGTAGTGGGTTATCCACAGAACTGGCAATGTCAGAAATTGTTGATCTGAGCCTTTCACAGTTAAGCATATTAATACAGATTTACTTTTCATACCTCATTATTATACTTTTTTGCATAATGGTTAAGACCAAGATAAAGCAAGATCTACCTAATAAGAAATGTAACTTTTATATCTGATAAAGTCAGTCAAGTCCCTTCAAGATTTATCCTGTAACCCTGTACCACACTTTGTAGATCCTTTGTCAGGGTCAGCCACATGAATGAGTACTGGCAATTGCTTGACCAATTTGCTCTCTGTGAAAGCCTAAGAGAATGTTTTCTCTCCATGTGACTCTCCTTAGGCACACTCTACATCATCAATCACATTCCTCTGTGGCCCCATAATCTCCTTGATCAGAAAATTTGGAACACAACTGAGTTACATGATGTTACAGTATAGGTTCTCCTATGTCCTGAGTCTTCACTAACCTTGAAAGGCTAAGGCCAAAATGTCAGCTGTCCTTGCAGCTCTTCTTTTTCTCTAATTTTTGGTCTGCAAACTTAGGTTGTTAACCCTCCAGAAGAGAAGCTTATTATTACCCTGCAACATATGCAGTTGGGTTTAACCTCACTATCTATCAAACATCTTAGGCATAATATGGAACAGGTATTTTCCATCAAGCATTGATCTGTTAAACTTTAAGTCCCTACAGAATATGAAGAAAAAAATTAAAGACTGTTTTTAAAAATTGGAACAATTAAATATTTTTACACAGAGATTTAGAAATCTAACCATATACAGCATTGCAGCACGACAGTCCTGTGACATTTTTTTTCTTGTATCTTTTTTTATTACCCTTTTTTTAAACCAACATTTACTTGAGAGACAGGATGGCAATAATTGGTATGTCATGACAAGCAGTATGTATTTAGAAGACCAGAATGACAGGCATTCTAAGCATGACCCTACTATTACACATTGCTAAATTCAGTGCAGGTGCTTAGTTCATAGTATCAGCATATATAGTTAGGGTGAGAATCCTACCAATTAACTGCTACTTTCAAAAACCTATTGATGTTTCTCAGGGTCATTGCCTTACTCATATTGTGCTTTAAATGTATGGCTTTGCCCTGTCACATTTCCTAACTTTTCTCCTTGCCCTCTCCTCATTGTCCAATCTTCAAGTTCTCTCTTTCCTTTAAATTGTGTTATATCTTTCTATTTGTGTTTCTTTTGAGTTCTTATACTAGGGAGGTTATATGATATTTGCACATGTGGGTCTGGTTTATTTCACTTATGAGTATATCTTCAAGTAGTATCCACTTAAATATAAATGCTTCAAGTTTATGATTCTGTATAGCTGAATAATTCTTCATTGTATAAAAATACCACATCTTTTTCATCCATTCCTCAGATAGCAGGCATCTTGGTTGTTTCCAAGATTTGGGTATCACAAATTGTGCTGCTTATAAACATAGGTTCACATATATCAATATGACATGACATTTTCAGAACCTCTGGGAAAATTCCCAGTAGGGGAATAACTGGCTTGCATGGGATTTCTAGTCCTAGTTTTTTTAAGGACTCTCCAAACTGATTTGCCCATTTTTTTTTTTTTTTTTTTTTTTTTTTGTGCGGAACTGGGGATTGAACTCAGGGCTTTACGCTTGCCCGGGAAGTGCTTATTCCACTGAGCCATCTCCCCAGCACTCCAAACTGATTTGCATTATGGTTGCACCAGTCTATTCTCACCAGAAGTGGAAAATGGTCCCTTTTTCCCCACAGCCTCTCCAACATTTTTTGTTAGTTGATTTGTTTAAGATAGCCATTCTTTGTGGGGTGAGATTGTATCTCAGTGTTGTTTTAATTTGCATTTCATGGGTGGCTAGTGATGTGGAGCATTTTTTCATATATTTATTCAGTTCTTTAATTTCGTCCTCTGAGAAGTGTGTATTCATCTCGGATAGCCATTTCTATTCTGCGTCTTTAAATTTGGGGCCCTAATGTTTTTTAGATCTTAATAAATTCTAGAGAGCAGACCTTTGTCTGAGTGTATATTGGTTAAGATTTTTTCCAAATTTGTGGGTTGTCTTTTCACTTTGTTGGTAATTTCTTTTGGCATCTAAAAATTTCTCAATAAGAGGAGGTTCAAGTTGTTAATTCTTTCAAGTATTACCCATGAGATTTGATTTTTGTTCATGAACTGTTTGCCTATCCCTTTGTCTTCAAGATCCTCCTACTTAGTCTTCCAGGAGATTGAGTGTTTTTGTTTTAATATTTAGATCTTTAATCCATTCTGACTTTAGCTTAGAGCATGGTGATAGAGCTGGCTCAAGTTGTAGTTTTCTGCATGTAGAGAGCCAGTTTTTCCAGCACCATTAGTTAAAGAGACTATCTTTCTTCCAGTAAGTGTGTTTGGCCCCTTTGTCAAAGATCAAGTGGTTGAGTGTGTTCGTAGATGCCTCTGCATCTTCTAATTTATTCCATTGATCCTCAGATCTATTTTGTTGCCAATAGCATGCTGATTTTATCACAGTAGCTTTGTAGTACAATTTCAAGTCAGGAATTATAATGCCTCCTGACTTGTGTTTGTTGGCCAGGATTGCCTTTGCTATTCTAGGTCTTTTCTGGTTCCAAATAAATTATAAGAATGATTTCCCTAGGTCTAGGAGGTATTTTGTTGGTAGTTTGATAGGGATTGCATTGAACCTGTACAACAGTTTTGGGAGTATGGCCATCTTCACGGTGTTGGTTCTTCTTATCCAGGAGCAGGGTGTATCTTTCCATTTTCTGAAGTCCTCTATGATCTCTTTTTTTAGAATACTACAATTTTCTATCAGAAGTTCCATAATTTCTTTAGTTAGATGAATTAAAAGACATTTCATTTTTCATGCTATTGTAAAAGGTATTGTTTCTATAGTTCCCCTGTCTGTGTTTGTTATCTCTGTAGAGAAATGTTATTGATTTTTAAGAATTGACTTTATATCCTGCTATGCTACTGAATTTGTGTATCAATTCTAATAGCTTCTTGGTGGAGTTTTTGGATCTTCCAAGTAAAGTATTATATCACCTGGAAATAAGGATAATTTAACTTCTTCTTTACCTATTCTTATTCCTTTTATTTCTCTCTGTTGTGTAGTGGCTATAGTTAATGATTCTCGAACTATACTGAATAGGAGATGTGATAGAGAACATCTATTTTTCATTACCAGATTTTAGGGTAAAGGATTTTAGTTTTTTTCTCATTTAGAATTATATTTGCCATTGGGTTGACATAGATGGCTCTTAACACATTGAAGTACAGACTATCTATTCCAATTTTCTTTAGGATTTTGAACATGAATGAATGTTAGACTTTGTCAAAAGCCTTTTCTGCATCAATTGAGATGATCATGTGGTTTTTAGATTTCACTCTATTGGTATAGTGTATTACATTTTTAAATTTGTACTTATTAAACCATCCTTGCATCCCTGGGATGAATCCTACCTGGTCATGGTGTATAATCTTCTTGATGATTTGCTGTATTGTATTTGCTAGGATTTTATTGAGGATTTTTGCATCTATGTTCATGAGGCAGATTGGCCTGTACTTCTCTTTTTTAATTTCTTTCCCTGGTTTTGCTATCAGTATAATACTTTCCTGCAGGAATGATTTTGGGAGATTTGCTTCCTTTTCAATTTCATTTAAGAGACTGAAAAGTATAATGATTATGTCTTCCATAAATTTCTTGTAGAATTCAGCTGTGAATCCACCAAGACATGGACTTTTCTTTGTCAGTAGGATTTTTTTATTACATTTTGTTCTTCATTAACCTCTCTCCATCTCAATTGCCCCCTCCGCTTGTCCATGGGGTGGGGCCAGAACAGCGGGCCTGGGTATGAATCTCTGCCCCTGTGCCTGCTTGCAGTTGCTTTAATCCACTGAGCTATTTGTCAGGCCAAGAAAGTTGTATAATAATGATTAAGCTCCCATTTAAAACTGCTGTCTATCCTAAATCAAAGGATAGATGAAAATAATTTGTATTATTTGGTATGTATCATGAAGATAAATTCCTTATCATACTACTAATTCACAATGCACCTATAGCTCGTGAATATAAGCTATATATATATTTTTTCACAAGCTTATATTCAGCAAATTGCATTATGATTGGTTTCATTAATGAACTATGGGTATCCTACAAGCTATTCAGTTATGCATATATACAGAGATAACTAAGGAATTAGTACACTCATTGGAGATGAATGACCCAAAACCCGTGCTGAAAAGATAGATTAATGACCACAGTGTTAGGTGAATTTGGAATTAAATAAAAATGGCCCAGCAGTCAATGAGAACAATAGGTATATAATAGATAGAAAACAAGAGTTGAGAAGAAATTGAGAAATGGTGCTCAGACCAGGACCAGTCTTAGAAAAGGAAACTACAAAGGTGGAGAGCCTTGGTAATGCCCGCTCCTCAGTTTAAGACTGGCTTTTGTGTTTTGTTATTTCTGCTGTCTATGCCTCACAGCACGGGAGACCAAGGAAAGTAAATCCGAGCCTTCCTTTCTATTTTTGCCTTAATGTCAAGGTTTAGTTAGTTCCAATTTTGAATTACACAAGATCCTAGGATATCTAATAACTGATTCCTTAAATATTTCTTGGTAATTTCTATTTGACTCTAAGGTTCAAATTATAGCAATAGTTTTCAAAATCAGAGCCATAATGTATTAAGAAAAAATATAATTGCTTTATGAAATATGTATATATATTTGCTGATATGTGATTTTTGCTTTCTTTTACTGTGGAATAGAGTAAACACTAAAGCTGCAGCAGGATGTGTCAAGACCTCATACTGAGAAAGAAAAAGTTAACTCCCCAGGAAAAGCTGCAGAGCTGTGTTGCAGGATAAGGTCAGGCCAGTGTCTGAGGGAATGTCTACCTCCATGAGGAAGGAACTTTTTTTTATTAATGGGTCTGCCTAGCACTGCTGGTACATGGCAGTAATAACAATCACATCAACTTTGGTAAGCTTCCTTATGTTTTTCATTCTGTATAAATTAGATGCCACCTTATTTTCCTTATGTTTTTTGTTCTGCATATATAACATGCCACTCTATTTTCCAAATGCAGAATAGAATGATTCCATAATACCCATTCTACAACTCCTGCCTCCAGCCATTTCGTTATAGGAACAGTGGAAGTCCAAGTTGTTATATACCAGTGTCAGCCTCTTTTAAAAAGTTATGAAATTTTTTCCTTGTATTTTAGTACAGGGTCTGCAGGGTCTCACTACACAAACTCATAGTGATCCTCATGTTTTCAGAGTGCCAAGCGCTGGGATTGCACACTGTGTCACCACTCCCTATCTCAGTCTCATCATTCTCAGTCTCGGTGCACTCCGAGGGCAGGGCTGGCAAGGCACGATGGGGATAGAACCTGGGTCACTGCACCTACCTTAGCAAGTGCTTTCATCTGCTGAGCCCTCTGGCTGGCCTTGACAAGTTATGAATCTTTAGATAATCCACTACAGAATTTTAAATCAGCCATCATAAAATAAGGAAGTTAATTAGAAGGAATGACTGTCCTGATTTTTCTTTTAAGTATATTTATTTTATAAGATTCCTTTTTCATCACTTAGGAAAGAAGATCTTTGAAGAATTCTACTAATACAATTTTTATGTATGAAAGTTTTTTAAAGTCCATGTTAAGATAAAAGGAAGGAGCAGATTGTAGTTCCAACTTTTAGAATTTATATATGGGGTAAATATGAATTGTAGCAGAATAGGACAAGTAAACACATCTTTGTTGAGTACCTATTATAAGCCTATATATGACTCTTAAGTGACAACTAAGTGTCAACTAACTAAACACAGGATTCAGTTTCTGCTCTTTAGAATTTAAATGGAGAATTTAGAATCTAAATGGACTTAGTTATCATATGTGAGATAATAGCAAATAGCACACTTATACTTTTCCAAGGGTCCCTTTTCAAAGTTGGCCTTAATTTATAGATTATGTGATAGAAACAATTACTGGAGGAGAGGCTATGAGTTCTGAAACAGTTTATCCCCCTACAAAACCATTGATTATGATGTAATTTTTATTGAGTGGGTACATTTGGTAGATATTATTCCAAGCAATCTACAACCATCCTTTCATTTTCTATATCTATTTTAAAATGTAGATGCTGTATTCGTATTTTTTCTACAAAGGAATAAACCAGGGCACTAGAAGACTACATGATTTAGTTAAGATCACAAAGTTATGGATAGAACAAGGATCTGGGATCAAGCAGTCTTTACCTAGGAGCTGTTCCTTAAACTGCTACCTAATCTGAGAGAGATTTTATTCAGGCAATGATAATTAGACTGAGGTTTTACAAAGTCATATTTAGATGAGTGAGAATAATAAATCAAATTCCCCAAAGGGAGGGAATCCGTAATAATAGAAGTTACAAATTTAGTATGAGTGTTACATATTTTAAAGCTGACAAACTTAAATAAGAGTCAAAAGTTCATCATCCAACATATCATAGGTAAATTTGGTCCCCAGAGCATTCTGAATTTCATCCAACCCATTTTTGATGAAGTAGAAAATAGTCATTAAGTTATTTTTAAGTCATATACCAAAACCACAGATAGGCCCAACTAGTTTTTAATTAGGCTAAAGCAGAAAGAAGGATTATGTTGTTCATCTGGAACACTGTTCTTATAGCCTAAGGCAAGCTCAAGATTGTATGAACTCAAGAAACGATCTGAAGGAACAATTATCAAAATAATTGCACAGAGCTGGACAAAGAGGTTGAAGATCAAATGAAGGTTACCATTGCGCATTTGAAACGATGATGCTGAGATGCAGGCTAGTTCTATGAATTCAGGCATAGTACTTTGGAGGTACAAATATCATTTAAATTTGAGACACCTGACTAAATTCTTTGAGACATAGTAGTGAAAATCAAAGTTACTTACTATAAAAGAAGTATAGTTTTCATTGTAGTGTTCAGTAAGCCTTGAAATTATTTACATGTGAATTTTTATTTCTACTCAAAATTTTGTTGTTATATGTGATTTACAATGATTAATGATTATACAAATAATCTGCCTAATTTTTCCATTTGTCAGGTGACTAAGGAATTATTTCTTAATAATGATAATGACAGTATTAAGTTTGCATTCATAGTTTTTGTAGTACTTCAGGTAAAATTATACTGTCTGAAGAACAAAAGAGTGAATTTATGGCTATTTATTCCTTCAATATTTTCTAACACTGAAATTTCAGAGTTAAAATTGTAATAGTTAATCTGTAACTTTACTGATTCTTATTAGACATTCATGTTTTAAGACCTAACTGAGGATGTATGCAAATATGCAAAGAAAAAGATTGCTTATAAATACTGGGGACTTCACACCACAAAGACAGACTAAACTATTCCTGATCATAAGTAAGGAGGAGGTTTTATAATTCTTTTCTTGTTTGTCTTTTGGGTGATAAATACATTTTTCCAGTAAAGTCTGTTTTTTAGAGCTCAAATGTATTGTAAAAATTAAGGCAATTTTCCTTTTATTATGAGTAAATTTCCAAAAAGTTACACAGCTTACATATAGTCACTCCGCAAAGGTGGCAGAAACAGGTCCCAGTCCCGAGCTCAGAGTTTGTCTGCTTCTCCACCTCAAACAAGTCCCTTAGAGGAGATAGGTAAGTAGTTGTGAGGAGAATGTAAGAGATGACATTACTATAGTCCTATCCATGAAGAAGCGTCATTGCTGTACACTAGCCCCCATCACATTGTGCGTGTGTGCGTGTGTGTGTGTGTGTGTGTGTTTGTGTGCGCGCACGCGTGCTCTCGGGTGCTCACGTTTCCAGAGGCAAACTGGGGCCTCACCTCAATGCTGATCATACCTCCCCAACAGGAAGAGTGTGGCCTTCTGAGTCATCCTCTGCCTCAAGCTGTCAGCCTCTGCTGCACAGAGCTTCTTTATGCAGGTATTGGCAATTACTCACCTATGTGGAAACAGATGGCACAGAATTGATCGTGTTCTTATCGGGCCATATCATGGCTGTGAAGTGCAGTCATTAAACCTGTCAGACTTGTCCTTTCATTATTGCCAGTGACTGTCTTTATTTCCAGCCTCCAGCCTTGACCCAGCCGATACAGATCAGGTGGTGACAACAGAAGCAGCCTCAGTCCCTGGCCCATGATGTACGCGTAAGTACACAGCTTTTTTACACTACGAGTTTCCTGTGGGGACCAGGTTTTTAGCGCCTGAGGCAGGTGCAGATGCTGCTCGGTAAAGATTGCTTTAAAGAGCTATTCATGTGTGTGGTGTCATGGTGTTTTGTGTTTTATTTTGTTCCTTTTGAATGTAAACATTTTCAAAACAAAAAGAGCCAGCGTGGTCTTTTCTAAGTAACAGAAATAGAAATTATACACAGTTACTGTTAGATATATTATGTTTAAACATTTACAAAAGTCCCTCCTCCAAAGAATAAAATGTTTAACATGGTAAACATATATGGATTTTTTAATATATTCAATAACATGGTGTGAATTGTTACTTTTTGCAGGATGTTTTGAGATAACAAAATACAAATTGAAGAGCAGAATTTATGAGAATTGTTATTTGTTTAACGCTAAATAAATCTCACTAATTGTTAACAATTAGTGTTAACAGTGAGAGTGTTATATGTATTACATAACAAAGTAATAACAATCACAATCCTCACATGTAGTTATTTAATTAATAAAATTTAGATTCCAAGTGGTCATAATTAAAGTCCAAAATCTTTCTACCCATTAATAAACTTAAGGTAAGTAAATTTGTACATCACTACTACTCAGGTCACGGTTTTATAGACTTAGAAATGAATGATAATTTCAATTAAACTCCATAGTCTACACCAACTTCTCACGGTGCTTCTTAATTTCTCAATGTAAATTTCCCAAATATTTTTGCTGACAGCTGTTTCAGCCTTATGATTTATGATTATTGTAATTATTCAATCATCTGTGTCTGCCTTAAATTAATTGCTTTAAGAGTGCAGGCTTTGCCACTCTTAAATGATGAGTACTTTCACCCTCCCAAATTACTTCCCAGTGACAGCAAGAGCCTCAGAAAAACTGTCCATTTCACACCAAAAGCTTCTCCTCACAAATCCTTCTATGATAGCACAAAAATGACAGAAAGTGCCGTTTGTCTTATTCTACCCAAGAATACAAGATAAGGACAGAATAAGATAAAATATAGAGTAGGGGAACCCTTACTTTACAAACATTCAGATAAATATAATGTGCCAACATTATCAGTATTAAAAATTCAGCAAGGAACTTGAAGTCCTTTCACAACGGATTGCAGAACTTTGTAGTGCAGCTTTTCTACCAGCTCTGCAGCCGTCTTCCCCACTTACAGAGAATTCTATATCCAATGTGTCTCTGCTCTGAAAGTATCAACTTGCAATTTCTATAACAAAACTTGATCCATTTTTACTGAAGGTGGGCCAAGGAGATAGCTCAGAAGAAGAAATTCTTAAAATAGTTGAGGATTTTAAGTATCCTTTATAATTGGATATCAGACAAAAATATGGATTGTGCATAAAGATAAGAGCTTAGCAGTGTGCTCATTACATTCATTAGTAAAGGAATTTGGCCTAAAGGATGTGGTCCAGAAGATGAATAAGTTAGATATGTTGGAGCTTCTGAGAAAAAGTTCTGTCTTTGTTATTCAGGGAAAATAAAACAAGAACCAGAATAAAAAAAAGAACCAGATTTCAAATTAGAACACAATCATGTGTCCTAAATCTAGCATTGTCTGGAAAAGTCACTTACCTCTCAAGATTTTCTTTTTAAGTATAAGATATGGAAAGAAATTGTAGTAAAATAAATAAGGAGGGAGATTTTATGGTCACCATCTGAACTTGAAACCATTTTTGAGGATAAAAAGAGACTAGTTTGGTTTAATGGTTTATTTTTGCCTTATTAATTTTCTTCATTGTATTTAAGTAGTAATGAAATAATATTTAATTTTAGTTGCATTTTAATTGTATATTAAGGAGTATTATATCATGGAAATTCATTCACATGAGATTTTGCATATATCATGTTGTGATATAGAACATTTCTTACTGTTCTCACAAGGTACTGTTCAAAAATATTTTTTAGGGCCAATGAGACAACTCAGCAGACTTAAGCACCTGCTTAGGCAAGCTTAGGCAAGTGTAGGGACCATGGTTCGATCCTGGCAACACATACTGCTCTGACCTAGCCACAGAGACCCGGCATAGTGATCCACATCTATAACTCCAGCACTGGGGAGGCTGAAAAACAGGAGGATCACTAAGAGTCCAAGAGCTTGTTACAAGGTTGTCATGAGACCTTGTAACAACCAAACACATTTAAATTTTTTTTAATCAGTGCACTAGATATTCCTAAAGTCCTTTCAGTAATTAGATCCTACAATTTTAAAGACTTAATAATAGTTGATATAGTAAACATTAAGCATTAAAAATTTCATACTTCACAAGAAAACCATTTAAGTGACCTAAAATTATGCAACTTTTTTCACTATATATATTTGTGACCCTCCATAAATAAAGCAGAGCTAAGCACAATGATTACCAACAAGTAGACCTTGGTGTCAGGAGGCAAACCAAGAAGGCATACCTCAATGGTACTTTCTGATAGATGTAAACATAAGAATAAACAGGGCAGTATGGCAGTATTCTCCAGTCTCCAAAAAGCTTCACTGAATGTGTGATAACTGAGTTCAGTCTCTAAAATAAGTCAAAATGAGTTGAAGGCAAAAGATACAGACCTGAGCCAGTGAGATAGCTTAGCGGTCTAAGGTGCCTGCTTAGGCAAACTTAGGCAGGCTCAGGGAATCATGTTTCGATATCTGGCACTGCATGCCTCATTAACCCCATTAGCACCCGGGGCAGGTTGAGCTGGCAAAAAAAAAAAAAAAAAAGTGGTCCTGAGCTTTCAAATGTACTTACAAACATGTTGGAAATTGTCTAATGCAGCTGAAATGATCAGTTTGATCATGAAGGAGCCTTTGTATCCTTAAAAACATTTGGATTTTATAGTGGGAGTTTAGTAAAACCTAAAAAAGCGGGAAAAATCATGAACTTCGCAATCACCTGGTCGCAACTGCAGAGGCAGGGGAAGAGTGGCATTTTGGTTACATTTTGTTTCTTCAGTCTGCCACGGGGATTTCTCCTCCCTTTTGGTGAGACCTTGTATTCTTCATTCAGTTTTCAAGGTGAAGTTGCTGTGACATTGTGTTCCCACCCTCAGGTCTTGATTATTCCTGAAGCACAGTCTCCCTCTCCAAGCAGGCCCAGAACAATATATATGCTCCCATTGCAGTTACTGTGTATACTTTGATTACTTCTTCAAATTTCTGTCTCCCCAATTTAAAAAATTTTCTGTACTGTTAGTGCCAAACACATTGGTTCTTCTACTGTAGACTCTCAACTTTTATATATTGTCTTACAGTTACATAGTTAAAGTCAAAGAATAGATATAGAGGAGAGAGGAGAGGCAGAAAGGCTCAGGTTACTCTTCATTCGCTGTCTATCAAAGATCTATCTATCTATCTATCTGTATGTATATGTATGTATATATATTTTTTTTTTCTCAGTATTTAGTACAGGGTCTCATCACACAGATCAGACTCATACTGATCCTCCTGTTTTCTGCCTCCCAAGAGCTGTAATTATAGTGCGCACCACCACGCCCAGTCTCAGTCTCCATCTAAGTGTGCCCCCAGGACAGGGACGGCATGGCATGTGGTGCCAGAGATTGAAGCCCCATCTCTGTACCTGCCTAAGAGGAGCTTTAGTCCACTGAGCTATCTGGCTGGCCCTCTATGAGATGTTTGCAATAATAGAAGGTATAGAAAAAACTGAAATGTGGAGAAAATGTATTCTAAAGAAAACTTGTAGTGTTGATGGGCATTTATTGTTGAGGAGATAAAAGCATCAAATATATGCTCATATATGGGAGTTTAAATTTCACTTTGTTAATTCGGTAAGTACTAGCATATAGTGTACTGCTATCCCATTATACACAGATATACTACATGTACATGTATTATTTATGTGTATGCATTATATGTACACCTATATATTGTGTGTATTTGCATCTCAAGTGGTACACAAAGAAATGCACAAGTACCTACATACAAAAATAGAGCCAGCATGTCCACCACTATTATATCATTTACAATCTAAAGGAGGAGACATAATAAGGAATTAGACAGGTGGAAATGAATGAACATAAGCATGAGATAAACTCTTTGTATTGTTGTCAAATAAGATTTTCATTTATAATATTTATTTAACTTCTATGAAAGTAGATTTTCAGTTTATATATTAACATGCAGTGACCTACTTTTGCTTATTTGAAATAAATTAAAAAGTATATTAAATTCATTTGTAGTTTACCTGTAATTAAAGAAAGCTTGAAAAAAATCTAAATGGGATCTTAGAACAGTACTTGCCAAATGTAGAAAAACAGCATGGAACCCAATAAAGAATCTTAACCAGGAAGATTTCTCTGTCACTTTAAGTACCTGTTTTTGATAGTTTGTATGGTTTTGGAATGCTATGGAGGTGCACATGTTATGGTAGTAGATGGATATTTAGGAATAATAGCAAGTGAGTTTTCATACTCTTAAATCATAGAATCATTTTACAAAGATCATAATTTATGATGAGGCATTGTGAACCTTTAGCATTTAAAAAGTATTAAAAATCCAAGGTTAAAAGACAGTGCAAAGACAAAGACATTTTATGATACTTATCAGTTCTGATCCTTTATATTTTCTTTTAATAGTGTATATGAAGAAGCCTAGAGTTTTAACAAGTTCCCTAGAGTTGCCTATTTTTAAAAGGTACTAATTTGTCTTTATGTTTTTTTTTTCAAAGTTTTAAAAATGTTTATGATTGACTACTTATTATTGCTCAAATTGAAAAGCAAGCTCCTTAGGGGCACTCAACAATTTATGTGACATTATCATTGAGAGAAGAGTAGCCCACACCTTATGTGTCATATATAAGTGAAAATGAATTAATAAAAATATCACTTTGGAAAATAAACAGTATAATCTACAAGTGAGAATTACATAAAATTGCCCCCTTATAGCATAAAAGTCATTTAATACTGGCAGTTTTGTATGGTTCAAATTTATCAAGTATCCTTCTTTCTTTTTCCCTAACTAAAATAAATGGAATGTCTAATGCAATATTCAAAATGCATTACTTAAAAACTAATTATCAGTGCATAATTGAAGACCTTCATAGTATCTTAAAGATGTTGACCTCGATAATAAGATATAAAACAATCCTTATTTCACTTTTCAGCTAGTGAGATAAGATAAGGAAAGTTGGCAAGAATCAACTCCTCAAAATAGAAAAAAAAAAATCCTGTGCAAAGCAAGTATAGGATACACAGAGGTACTACTGTAAGTAAAATAGGAGGAAAATCTAGTTAATCATTTGATTTACAAGATGCCAAACAGCTGCCTGCACTCTTTCACCTTTATAATGTTTGACAGATTCTTGTATTTGTTTTGGATCCTTGTCTTTATCTCCTAATACATAGAAGAAGGACTTAAGATGTACATCAGTCTCAAATTATAGTAGAAGCAATATCAAGGGAATAAAGAAAAAATGACTTCATCTTGACAGTTTGAAAAATATATTAAAAATCAGGTTTCTTACCTTGCTTCCATGTTTCACACTGAAGTGATTATTTCAGTCTTCTGCTTGAACCCGAATTGGTCATAATGAACTGCTGAGGACAGTCTTCACCTTATTAGTACAGGTACTGACTCAACTGAAACTTATCCTAGTTCTCCTCTCTCCTCAGTTAGTGAGGCATTTTCTGCACAGTAATGACCCACACCGACATTTCCCTGCCTTCCATAACCTTCTAACTTCTCAGGGGTTCCCCATTCCTAACTGTACCTCATTTCCAACCTCAAACTTCAGTTGCTTCAGGTGGTCACTATTTCTGAGAAGTCAAAGGAAAAAAATAATGTTCTAAGATACATCTATCATAACACTGCTTTTTCATTTTTTTGCGGCACTGGGGATTGAACTCAGGATCTCATGCTTGTCAGACAAGCACTTATTCTATTGAGCTGAGCTATCTTCCTGGTCCTATCAAATCACTTTTTAAGGCATTTTAACTAATGGTCATCACTCTGACAACTTACAATATTATCAGATAAATGAATGAGAAAGATATCTTCTGTCTTTTCTTATAATGAGCAGAATCATTTTCAGTAAAGTTTGCTGAAGAAATAAATGTGTCATCTTTAGAAAAGAACACAGACTTGGATTCTTTGCCTTACATAAATCTTTTATTTTGGAGGCAACTAATTCCTACTTAGGACTGTTCCTGTATTTTTTAATCAAATTAGAGCAGCAAGTAGCCAGTATGTACTATTTGTTCAAAGTTGTCAAAAACCATTACTTTCTCAGTATTTCAACTCATTCAACTTCTTGTGGACAGCAGTTTTCAAAAGAACATTAAAGACTATTTGCAAGTAAATTGAACCAGTATGAGAACATCATGGCTTGGAATCCTTATCTCTTCTTTCATGAACATAGTAACTGTGAATCAAATTTCAATAGTGTCATATATCTATAGCAGGGGTGGTTTATTTTCCCAATACTAAGAAATTTGGATGACTATGGTAGAGTTGAAGTTATCATTTAGGAAGATATGAAAGCCAACAGTTACAATATTCTCATCTTATCATTCAACTGAAACAAGCTGAACTGAGTATTATTTCTTATATTTTTAGGCCAGATTTCAAACTTAGTCATTATCCTGTCACTCCATACCCCCACCAATTAAGTGAACCAAAAACTTGGGCAGCTCTAAAATGTCCATATCTCTCAATAAAAACAAAAGTGTTCTATATTCATGATTTACAGTCATGTGTTAGGAGCTGTTCTTGCTGCCTGCAACTGACTGGAATGTCTACTTGAATTATATGTTATCTATGTAACAAATTATTGACATAACCATTATTTAGAATAGGAGCTGCTTATTAAGGTTGCATTTTCTTCTCATATGCTAATGTTGTAGAAACAAATATTGTATTCATATTTAACTGTTTTGCAGTCTATGAGGAAAAAAATCTAGATCGCAAGTCCCACATTAAACTTAATGAAGTAGTGCTATTATTCTGCGTACAACTTTGAGTTCTTTTTCTGGCAATTATTGCTTTTTAATTTCACTTATAGCCTAATATAGTAACATATCTGATCAATGGATTTTCAAGGAAATATGGATGTAAATTTCTGTTTTTATTTTAGGGAAAAAAGTAAAACAAAATAATAGGAGAATAACAATAGCTAATGCAGTGAATATTGTTAGCTTTAAAGTACTTAATCAGTACAGAAGATATGAGATTATAAAATCCTCTTAACGATATTAGTGCAAAGCTTCCTTTTCAATGAACTAAGAGAAACTAGCAGTATAACTACCTTATATTTTATTTCTTCTTCATTTTCCCTTTTCCCTTTCCCCATCTTACTTTTCCCCTTTGAACAATTTCTTCCCATTTCATAATCTATTATGTATTATCAACATTACTTATTTACTCTTCGAGGTCCTCACACCAGAAAGACAATATTACTTCCACATTTATATCTGCTTTATTTCACTTATAAGTATATTTATGGAAAACTGTGGCATTATTAAAACATGCAATACTGTAATAAAGGTATTCTTATTATACAAATAAAAATTAATACATTATTTAAACTACACACCCAGTTGTAATTTCCTTTAAAAGTTCAAAAATAGAAATTCGATTGTCATGTTGTTTTTCAACACTGACATGCTGTGTCATTTTTAAGCTTCTAGAAAACAGATGATTTTATTATAGCAACTATTAGATACCAGTGAGACTCTAGCTATATATCCAGACCTTTAAAAATTATTTGAAAAATTCTAAGTAGGGTGAAACAACATTTGCATTGCCTGATTTTTAGTTACTGATTAAAGGTAAGGCAACTCAGCATTTCAGGGAAAAAATCCCAGGAATGAGGAACTCTTCTGCACCTTTGTAGGTGTTCTGACCCACTCATTATCTCACTGAGGCCTTTCAGCAATGTGCCAGGGAGATTCTGGGACACATTAATTTTGTTTATTTAATATGCAGATTATGTGAGTTGTAAATGAAAACATAGTTGATCTCCTTTATCTAGGACATTTATCACTTAATCATAGCTCTTCCCTGAGGTGGATTGCAAAATAGCACTAAAATAAAAAAGCCTTACACCACATAAGCACATAGGGAGACCAGCGAAATACACTTGCTGTTCACTGAAAACAACTGCACTTAAGAAATATTTATTTAGGACCAGGGAGATAGCTCAGTATAAGTGCCTGCCATGCAAGTGCAAGGTTGTGCATACATACCCAGCACCAAACGAAAACAGAGAGAGAAAGAAAAAAAGGGATACTTATTTATATAATTAGTTACATATTTTGCCAGAAATTGTATAGCAAAAACATTCTATTTAAAAGTATTACAACATATAGAAGGACATATACATAGCATATACATAGGTTACAAAGTTGGTATTATTACAAGTTAATTTCATTGCAACTAGTAGGAATTCATATAATCATTTAACCTTTAATTAAGAAACAAAATACTAAAGACTTTAGGAATACCAAAAATATTCAACATAATAATAATAATACAGTACTGGAATGGGGAGAGCTCAGGACCCTAAGCACCTGACTGGCAACTGCAAGAACCTGGGTTCAATCCCCAGCACTGCTTGCCATGCCTTGTAGCCAGCCATGGAAACTGGGTGTGGCAGCACAGCCTGGAATCCCAGCTCTGGGGAGGCTGAGCCAGGAGGATCACTAGGAGTCTGAGCTGCATAGTGAGACTGTTTATCAAACAAATAAATAGAAGATTAACATTATTTTTAAATAATATACTTTTCAGAACAGAGTGTGATTAACAGCTGATGATTTCTTTTTTAGCCACTATTTAATTTTGTCTTTTCTCCTGGGACAGTCTCCCAATCCCCGTCACAAGTAACAATATTTGATTTTTTTGAGAAGCATTTTATGGGATGTTAGATGAAAATGATTAAAATTATATTGGTTGAAGCAACTGGACAATGACTTAAAAAGAGGATTTATTGAGAGACCATTAGCTTAGCTGAGAGAGAGAGAGAGAGAGAGAGAGAGAGAGAGAGAGAGAGAGAGAGAGAGAGAGAGAGAAAGAGAGAGAGGAGAGACAGGCCATAAATACTGTGGATTCAGCTAGCTGGCAGTGTCATGAAAGGAAAGGTGAGACTTGGCATATATACTTTCCTGTAATTTGGCTTTTTTGTTTTCAATTGGTGTTAGGGCAGTATTTGAAAATAGAATACATGGGTTCATATTTGAAGAAAAAGAATGGTCTGCATGTTCTCTTTGCTGAGGTTTAAAGCTTAATGGAAAAGTCATGCTGCATTAGATGGTATGTGTTATTATGTGTTATTATTTGCCCAGTCTCAGGGAACTAAATGAAACTTAATATGAGGCTTCTGGCTCTGATTCTGGGAAGTTATTATGGTTGTTTTTACTTATTGTGCATCAAGCACCAAGCCAGGTTCTCCGTATCTATGGGAAATGCTGACGAATTGCAAGCCTGATGTTCACCGGAGCTGAAAGTTTTCGAGACCAGCTAGATTTTCCATATAGCAGCTATGCAAGTGCTTCTAAGAAATATAAATAAAACAGAAGACAAATGTCTGGCTCCAGGAATCACAGTCTTGTTGGAGATATTAATTTTGTACATATTAGCAAACAACAAATTAATGTGAAACCCAGGAGTGAAGGGTAATAGACTCTAAACTATAGCAGGAAAGGGCAAAGATGATGATATGACAAGAGCATTTCCTTTGTACAGAATTATTACTGTGTTTTCTAGCATTTTCACATTTAGTAATTTTTTAGCGTTCACAGAAACTAGTGTTTGCATCATTATCTTTGATGAAATCTATATGATATAACTTTGGAAAATCTAAAAGGCTCATGTCTTATGCTCATACCCAAGTCTGTTTTTACTTTTTTTTTTTTTTGCAGAACTGGGGATTGAACTCAGGCCCTTGCCCTTGCCAGGGAAGTGCTTACTGAGCCATATCCCCAGTCCTCATACTCAAGTCTGATTGGGATTGTCTTGCATATCTCTGTTGTGCTGTCAAGTGGTTCACATTAGCTTCGCCCACGCTACCTCATTTCAGGACAGGACCTTGCCACTCTACTTGCAGGCCATGACTGCCTCCCCTGCACTCACTGCTTTCCTTCCACGGAAACTGTGTGATCCTGAGGTCCTCTACATTCACATGTTCTCAGAGTAGCCTTCCACAGTTTCCTTCTTGAGATAAGAAGTCCGTTATGGAGATATAAGACAACTTTACAACTCTCATACAACTTTTCATCATGATATCTAAACAAATGTAGATGTAGAAGCATCTATATTTCTCAAATGTCTGCATGTGTCCCCACATCATAGACTCTCAGCCTGTGCTTGAATAACCATTTCATCACCAACCAGAAAAGATTTCAATAATTACTTGTTAAATGATATATAAACATTGAAGTATTTTACAAAGCGTAGATTAAATACCTGTGTTCACAGAAATATATTGTAATTAGCATATTAAGCATTAATGAAAGGTACTTCCATATTGCTTAACCAGTAGATTGAAAGTTTCTCTCTTTAAAAAATGTGATATAGCCTTTCTTGCCATTGAGAGAATGCTGTCCTTTTGATAATTGAAATAATTGAAAAGCAATGGTTTCCAATCACAATTTTTCTCTTCTAGTTGAGAGTGATATTTTTTTTAGATTCTCACATAAAGTCTTCAAATCAATAAGCCTTTAAAAGATCTCATGCATTGTATAAGATTTAAGTAGTCTTTAAAAAATGTTTTTTCTCCTTTAGCCATAATTTAGCTTACATATTGAACGACCAAATTTTTCCCAAGTCATTCACCTAATGAAAATCTTACTAATAAGGAAAGCTCTAGTTAAAGATAGTCTAAATATGAAAAACTGGTGGTCAACATATACATAGGATTACTTTATACACAGGTAAGGGTACCAAAGGGTACACACCAATAAGCACGAACCCCACAAAGATAATTTTTGCAGAAGAAAAGTGGTTCTTCTTCATTGCTCTTTCTTATTCACTGGACTCTGGTTTTGTTCTGTTTTTGTTTTTGGTGCTGAGGACCAAACCCAGGGCATGTAACCATAACTAGTTTTTGTTGGAAGTTTTTCTGGTTGATAACCATGGGAGACTATCCAGCCTAATGATATAATGCTAATGACAACTCCAAGAGATGGAGTATGTCATAATCTGAATGTCCCCTTAGATCAGAAGGAATTTTCTTTCTTTTTTTTTTGGTAAATTTTCTTTTTTTTTTCCCCTGATACCAGGGATTGAACTCAGGACCCTGAGCTTGTCAGGCAGGCACTTATTCTATTGAGCTATCTCTCCTTGGATCAGAGAGTAACTATGCTATGTTCTTTCCTTTGTGGATTAAATATTTGGCATTTAAATAATACACAAAATTTTACCTTTCATTCTATGTCATTTGTCAAGCTAATATTTTGTCCTACTTTAGTTTAGACACTTAATTGAGGTGTGGCTGTCTCTCAGCTTTCTGTTATGGAGACAACGTAGCTCAGATACTCAACTGAATAGAAGGAAAGTTTATTTTGACTCGCATTTTTGGAAATTTCAATTCGTGATTACATGGCCATTGTCCCAGGTCTGTGGTGGCATTATGTCATGGAGGAGTATATGGATCAGGAGGTCTGTCCTCTTAGTGCCCAGAATGTGAAAATAGAAGCAGAGGGACCAGTGACATGGCATCTCCTTCCAGGTTCACCCTACCATCATATAGGCCTCTCCCAATAGCAGTTCAGGCTGAGGCCTGAGTCCCATTGGAGGATATTTCAGATCAGAATGGGAGCAGATTAAATAGAAACACCTACTCTCATTAATGGATACAAGTTGATGAGTTTAGATATCAGTATATGATCACTAAAGAGGCCATACCTCTACTATCTCCAAAAGTTCCTTTTTCACCCTCTTTATTTTTTTCCTTTAGTAGTAAGAATACTAAACATAAGAGTATTACATTTGCTAAAGACCTGCATCATAGCAAATTTCTAACTATACAATACAATATTGTTAACTATGGCTTACAGTAGGTCTCTTTAATAAGTGGGATATGACACACTTTCTTGCCTTTGAGAGAATTGTTTCCTTTTGATTATCAAAATAATTGAAAAACAATGGGCATTGTTTACTTGTCTTGCTTAAGGGAAAACTTAATGCCATTTGACTGACATCGTCCTGTTTTCTCTTCCCCACCCCATTTCCTGATAACCAGTATCTATTCTGAATTGACTCTTTGACTATACCATTCTGAGCTTGACTATTTTGGATCAAATATAAATGTGAGATCATTCAGTGCTTGGAGAGTGTATATGTTTGTATGTGTGACTTACTTCTCACAGCATATAGTTGATTACATATTATCACAAATGTCAGGTTTGTCTTCTTTTTCAAAGCCAAACTACACCATACTTTCTTTATGCTTTGATCCATTCATGAACTTTTAGTTTATTTCTGTACCTTAGCTATTACGAATGATACTGCAGTGAACATGGACTGCAAATACGGCATCGATTTCCTGATGAAATTTCTTTGGGTATTTGACATGTGAGATTTCTAAATGAAATGTAATTATATTTGAAAACTTAAACTCCATAATGATTTCTGCTGTGATTGTACCAATTTGCATCCCTATCACCAGTGGAAAAATGTTTCCTTTTGTTCCCTGACACTTGTTATCCTTTTTGTTTTTTGCTTTCTTGTTTCTTTTTGGGTAGTAATAACCACTGTAACAGATATCTCATGACATTGATTTTCCTTTCCTTGATGCTTAGTGCTGTTTAGTATCTTCTCACATGCATGCTACCCATTTGTGTCTTCTTTTGTGAAATAACCTGAAGTAATCAGATTGTTTGGTTTTTTCATATGAGTTGTACAACTCCTTGTCAGACATGTGGCTAGCAAATATGTTCTTGCCTCCCATAGGTTCTCTTTTCATTTCATTGGTTGTTTCCTTTACTGTGAAGATTCTTTTGATTTGATAAAATATCATTTATCTGTTTTCCTTTGTTGCTTATGCTTTTAGTTTCACATCCAGTTTAATATCTAGAAAAATTTCTCCTGTTATCTTCAATGAGTTTTATTGTTTCAAACTTGTTTTTGTGGCTAATCCATTTTGAGGTGACTTTTTTGTGCATGAACAGAGTTCATTTTTGTTCCCTCATATATGAGCATCCAGCTTTCCCAATAACACTTGTGGAAAAGGCTAACTTTTCTCTACTTATATTCTTGGCATCCTTATAAAACAGTAGCTGGGTTAGGGGATTTCTATTTGGCAGATTGATCTATGTGTCCATTTTGTGTGTGTTTTCAAAATTAGTTGGTAACATCATGAAACCAGATTTGTGGTAGGCTATATAACCAATATGCAGCATTTTATACAATCTGTTCTTTTTTTTCCAATCACTTTGGCTATTTGGGGTCTTTTGCAGTTATAAGGGAATTTAAGAATTATTTCTCTATGAAAACAAATCATTGCAAACTTTACAGACACTACAAAGAATCTATTGATTGATTTGGGTAGTAAGAATAATGTATAACTAATATTAGGTATTTCAATTCATGAACTTGGGATGTCCTTCAATGTAAGTGTATCTTTAAGAGTGTTTTATTGTTTTCAGCACCCACATATTTCATTCCCTTATTTAAATTTATTCCTAAGTCATCATAAGTTCGTTATTTTAAGATTGTGTTATCATGATGATGTACTTATGAACTACTTCATAGTTCATAAGGTTATTTCCTTAAAAATTATGGTTCAGAGAAAAGATATAAGACAAAATTTAGCCCAAATCTTTGGGTTTACTTACCTGTGGATTTAATTATGAAAGCAAAATTTGTAAAGTATAGAAATAATGGAGGGAACTGAGGATGTAGCTGACTGGCCTAAGCACCTGCCTGCTAAGAACAAGGTCCCAAATTTGTTTGATCCCTGGTACCACAAAAAAAGAAGGAATGAAAGAAAGAAAGAAAGAAAGAAAGAAAGAAAGAAAGAAAGAAAGAAAGAAAGAAGATTGAGAATCATATTTCTCAGTCCAAATCTTTGTCATAATACTTGCCAAGTTTACCTTGCCCAAATTGGTTTCTAAACATTACCTCATTAGTAAACAATGCTACAACTCAACATTAAATGAGGCTATTAACAACTACTGGATAGACTTGTTGGGTGAAGCTGAGATAAAATGTACCAACCAGCTATCACACTAGCAGCAGAGAGATGCTTTAGAGTAGAAATCACACACAGTTCCACTTCAAAGATAGTATTTCAAGAGATCCATTGAATTAATTATAGTTTAAAGCTGAATAACAGAAATAACACACGTATTTTTCATTATCAACTTATTATTTTTGTCTAGTACTTCATTTATATTATCATTAAAATGACAGTCTAGATGACTGTTGTGATTATTATATTATCATGATAGTCTGGAAATTTAGGCAGATTTTCCCCAGATTTTAGAGGAAAAGACTGAAGGTTATTGAAAGGATGATACCACCACTAAGTGGTGGAATCTGCTATTATGTGCAAAATGTGGCCAATCTGTTTATATGTCAGGCCAGAATTTCTGACTTGCAAGAGTCATAAAATTTTTGGAAAGAGGATGTGCTTAATGAGATTCAATAAAAGAGAAAAGGGTTTTGAAGCCATCAAACAGAGAACAGTGAAGATTTTCGTAATCAATGTGTAATCTTTAACTGGAGCAGAAGGCTAGAAAAGTAAGAAAGATAAACACTCCTGCTGGAGTGTTTAAATTTAGTAATGATCCAGCACAGTTCTTCATATAGAAAGTATATGAAGACAGTATTAATAGTCCTATTGCTGGTACACTTGCTGTTGACTACAGATTAAATGAGGTTTAACTTTCCACAGTTTCATGGGATTTAGTACATGATCAGCAGGTTCCAAGGCAGGAACATTAGAAAGAAGTACAGGAAAGAAAAAAAAAAAACTACTTAGTTCATAATAGCAAGGAAGCAGAGCAGGGGAGAAGCATCAGAAAAGGAATAGCAAGGGACCTGACATAAAACTCAGAGTCACACTTTCATGACCTAGCCAGATAGACACAAAAGTATGCCAGTCATCCCATGGTGAAATCTCAGAGCCAACCAAATTGACACTCGGTACTAGGCACTACATCCTACCCCTTGTCAACTTCATAGCTCAACATTTCTCTTTAAATTATATCTCTAAGCAAGATAATAGCAAGTGCATGATGCAACTGTTCTATATAAAAACATATGTGCAAGAATTCTTTCTCTGATGTCTAAACAGTTCCAGCATTAGTAAAATGTGAACAGGTCACAGTCTTTTCTGAGATGGAAAGCAGCTCTTAATTGTTAAAACCTGAAAAAAAAAAAAAAGTAATATGTGTAATCCCAAGGTACAGTGACACAAGTAAACATATTCATTCCAAAAGGAAGGAATAATGGAATGCAAAATAATTGTACCAAAGAAAGATCTAAACCCAACAGGGCAAATATTAAATCCTGTAGTTACATATATGACACCTAGAGGAATGGTGACAAAATGTGAGTTCTGAAAGGCTTGGGTGGTTGCAGTTCACATAATATCTCTTTTGGTTTGTTTCTACTCACAGCTGCAGTTTTTCTTGGCAGATGTTCCATATTCTTTGCATTTCTAGTTTCCTGGGGTCTCACCTGTGCCTTTAGCATCACTCATACAGCTCATTTACTCACTCATTTACTCACTGATCTCTTAGGGAATCCCAGACCTTCCTTAGAAATCAGGAGAGGACCTCAGTGATCCACTAACTTGCATTCTTCATGCTAATGCCAACATCTACCATCATCAAAAGAGCCAAGTTCTCTGGACTATGACTACAAGAGCCTTTGAATGCATAGATGGCTGAACACAGTGAAATGATCCCTGGGAGACTGAGGAAAGGAGACCTAGGCACATTTTCTTAGGCAGAAATCAAGTGAAGAGTTTATACTTTTGAACTGTTGAGCCTGGTGTGGGTCTTGCTATTTGAGATCCATTAAAGGCGTCTTTCCTTTTCGTTCTTCTATGAAGTACTTGATTTCTTTTTGATGAAATTAATATCTTCAGTAGCCACTTATTCTTTGGTCCAAACTTTACATATGATTCCTTCTGGAAGAAAATTTTCCATTTTTCTGCTCTGCTTTTTGCTTCTAACTTTCACTATAAAGCTGGGTAAGAGGATCCTGTACTATCTATGATAAAGCCTGAATCATTGGCTGCCTATAACTTTCCTCTACCAGTTCAATTAATCCGCTACCTTTAATCTTAGCTTTTCCAAAATCTCAAAATGTAGGCAAAATATAGACAAATTTTCTGCCACACATGACCTCCCGTCCAAATGCCAGTAGAGCCCATATTTCTTACTGAATATGCTATCTTCAGATTAGTTGTTCAGATCACCAGCTATAAATGTGCAAGATTCATTTAAATAAAAAAAACTATAGAAAAAAGTCATAAGATATTCAACAAAGGAAAAAAATCAGAGTAAAAAAAATTAAGCATTAACTTCTCCTTTCAAGTTCTGAGCAGTTACCCATTAGGTTCTTCTTACTGTATTCTCACTGTTCTCCAGCTCAGATGCCATAAATTTCCAAACTTCTCCCACAAACCAGTTCCAAGGACTTCTGAATCATATGGTGATATACAGTCACAGCAAATGACTCCGTTTTTTCAGTGCAATTTTCTGTGTCAGTGAGCTTTGTCTTTGCCGGGACACAATACCTGATAACTGCAACTTAACAAAGAAGTTTCGTTTAGCTCATAGTTTCAGGGGATTCAGGCCATAATTAGCAAGCTCCAGGAAAGCAACATCATGGCAGATGGAGAAGACCAAGCAATGTCACGGCAAAAAGGCAATGCCAAACAACATCATTTAGTTCGTGGAGGCTGAGGATCAGAGCAAGGGGCAGCACCAGAGTGGAGGGGGTAAGGAGCTAGACACAGACCCCAGCAACATGTCTCTGTGTTCTCCCAGACACGCTCAGTGTGCACCTCACTGACCTCTTGGCAGATCCCATATCACTCCAATGGTTACTCCATCCTAAGCATCAGACAGTTTCTAACTGGTAAACTTTAACAACCCCCAAGAATGAAATTAAAATGCATGATAGCCTTGATTTTAAGAGATTTAATTCTGTTTGACATACTGAATTGTATCCTCCAGTCTCATCCTTGGACCCCTTTTACTGGCACTTTATTTCTGAAAAGTAGGGAAGTTATCTGAGCCTGGTAACGCAGGCCTTTACCATCAGCACTCTGGGAGATGAGGTGGGAAGAATGAAAATTTGAGGTCATGCTGGGCAACTTAGCAACACAGTGAGACCCTGTTTCAAAATTAAAAATGGGCTGGGACTATACCTCATTGAGAAGGCTCCAAATTAGGTTCATACTGCCAAAAGAAAAAGACATTAAAGTTAAGTTAGAATGCAGAAAGATGTTCCACTGAAGTGAGAGTAAAGATAAAATGTTCATTCTGAGGAACAAAGACACATGAATTTGATTATGGGAATTCAGTCTTTTATAGCATGTTAAATATATTGTGTTGAACCAGAATGCTGAGGCAGAAGAATTGCTATAGATTCAAGACCAACCTGGGATACACTGTGAGTCACATACTGTGACTGAGTCACACAGCAAGAACCTGTCTCAAAAAAAATATTAAAAATATGTTGCATCAATTTATTTTCATAAACATTTATGAAGTAATCATTATTACACATTTTGCAAATGAAAAAGTGAGGTACAAAAGATTAAATATCATGTCTGCAATTGCACATCTAACAAAGTGTCACAGTTAGAAGATAGAACATCTGGAGTCTTTAGTCTGCTTACCACCAATATACAAGTCTCTGTCATCTCTTTCAAAACAAATCCTATGCCATAAAAGTGCATGTAGAACAGACTATGATGAAATGGGATTTGTTCCAAGTAATTTGATTCCACTTTATCACATATTCATGACTAAAGCCCAGGGAGAAAGGCTGAGTCTGTGGACACTGCTGAGGTCCTTGAAGACTGTAGGTAAAAGGAATAGTTAGCTTACTCTGTGTTGCTGTTTTTCTCCATTAGCATGTGTGTTTCATTGTGTGTGCACCTTAAGGAAGATGCTTAACTTCAGTTGACCCAGGCTAAGGTGATGTTACTAATCACAGGTATTCCCAGCAACCAAATATTGTTGGCAAGAAGTAGAGAGGACTGTGCCCAAACAGAATCTCTAATGTGTATCTGCATTCCAGGTTGAATACAGTGTGTTAAGGCATGCGTAAGACCAAAAAAAAAAATTCCCCTGAGGACTGCTGCTATGAGAAAATCTGATTAGCACATGAATATTTATGTGGCCATGAAAGTGTATTGCATTTGATTTGTGTTTGATTATTTGCATTTCTTTCTTGCTAAGGATATCGAGCTATTTAAGTTCTCATCTGGATGGCATCAGTTATCAGATAGATTCATTTCACCCAGTAGTTGATTGTACTGTTTCTTTGTATCACATTGATAACATTAGGAACAAATATGGAAATAAGCCCAGATACCATAAAGATTTGAATAGTACTAGCTTACTCCACTAAGGGATATTTATATTTAGTCCTCATAAAATACTTCCTGTTACTTGGGAGGCTGAGCTGAAAGATTCCAAGTTGCAAGCCAGCCCAAGCAACTTCAAGAAACGTTGTCTCAAAGTAAAAAATAAAAAGGTCTGGGAGTATATCTCAGTGGTGAAGTGCCAGCATGAAAGACAAGGTGGAATGTAGGGAGAGTCTAAGGCAGAGTTGGAGAGAGGGAAGGAGGGAGGAGGGGAGGAAAGGAGGGAGGGAAAAAAAGAGAGGGGAGAAAAGCCTTCTTTTCTGTACTTAAAATCTTGGCTAACTGATACTTCCTTCTTCTGTGTCACTGTCATATTAATACCCAAATTCATTCAATGGAAAGACATTTCTGTTTCTTATCTTGAGAAGCATCATGTGGTTGATTTCAAATCAAACTCAAAGCTGACATTTTACATTATGCAAGAACAAAAACTGTACTTTTCTCATTTTACCTGTTATGAAATTCCTAATATTTCTCAAGTTATGAACAGTAATATGGAAAATGCTTCTACAATATGTCCCTAATAATTTCCTGATAGCAATAAAGGGTTTTAATTTTCTGGTTTTGCTGCCTAAGTTAAATGAACTCTGAATGTCCACCTGATTGTAATTTAGTTGGCAATAGGAAACCTTAGTTTGTTCATTAGGGAAAAATCAGTGCTTAGAAAAATCTGAGGCACATATTAAGCACTCAAAACTTCATGAATGAATTACATGTGAAAAAGAAATAGATTTGTTTTGTACATTTCTATTGTAAAAGGGTAACAGATGTGGATTTTGAGAATATGTGCTCAGATTAATGAAAGATGATCAGAGCTTCCACAGGATGTTAGAAATGAATATTTTTTAAAAAATAGAATGAAAATAAGGAAAAGGATTCAGAATTTTCTAACAAGATAATGGGAAATAAATAATGGTTATTGTATTTCATATTGCTATCTTCAAAGTAGTTGCTCAGATTACCAGATATAGGCATGCATAACTGATCAAACAAAATAAGCACTGTTCCTCTCAATGAAATAATAAAAATTAGTAGTACAATTATCTTACATATTTTTTATGTGTGTGTGTTCCCCTTCCTTTTTTCTTTCTTTCTTCTATTCCAGTTGTTCCTTCCTTTTGAGCAGCCTCATTGCCTTTCACAATTTGTGTTGTTCCTTTTGGATTATATTTACTCTTTCAGTTTCTTACACTGGGGAGACAATATAATGCTTACACATGCAATTCTGATTTATTTCACTTATGAGTATGAGTTTCACCTGTAGAAATCTCAAGTTCATCTGCATAGTTGAGTAGTACTTGTTGTATAAAAGCACCACATCTTTTTATCCATTCTTTGGTTGATAAGCATTTGGGTGGTTTTCAAGATTCAGCTAATGCAAACTGTGCTACTATAAACATGTGTGGTGGGTGGTATATATCACTGTGGTATGACATTTCAATTCTGGAAAATTACCCAGACAGGGAATAGTGAGGCTGAATAACACATCTAATCCTAGTTTTTTGAGGAATCTCCGTGCTGAATTCTATAGTGATTGTACCATTCTACATTCCCACCACCAAGTGGAGAAGAGTTCTTTTTTCCCCACAACCCCACCAGAATTTGTTATTGGTTGATATTTTGACAATAGCCATTCTTTCTGGAGTGAGATGAAAGCTCAGTCTTGATTCAATTTGCATTTCTCAAATGACCAATGATGTCTAACATTTTTTCAAATTTTTACTTTCTTTCTGTATTTCTTCATCTGAGAAGTTTGTATTAATCTCAGATGCCCAATTTCAGATTGGGTCTTTAAATTTAGGGGGCCGATTTTTAAAAATTCTTTATTAAATGTCCTTTGTCTGAGGGACTCTTAACTAAAATTTTTCCCAGTTTGTGGGTTTTCTTTTCATTCTGCTGGTAAATTTTCAGATATGGAAAAACTTTTTAATAAAATGAGATACCAGTTGTTGAGTCTTTGAAGTACTATCTGGGCAGTTTGTGTTTTTTTCACAAACTCTCTGCTTACCCCAAAACATCAATATAAAACTTATATCTTAATAAAGCTGTTAAATAAATCAAAATAGGAAAGGAAGACATGAAGAGAGAATAAAGACATGAAGGGAGAGACCAAAAGCCTTAAGGGACTCAAAAGAATATTTTCATTAAACATAAAATTTTTTTCACAGCTATTATTCTGGGAATTGGTCCAAGTTGTCGTTTGGCTTCATCATTCCTTTCTTGGCACTTATGAAATTTCTCCAGTTAGTATGGGAGGCTGAGACAGGAAGACTTCCATGAATTTGAGGCCAGTCTGGGCTAAGTGAGTTCAAGGTCTGTCTGAAATACATGGAATGACCTTGTTTCAAAAAAACAAAGAAAAAATTAAAAAGAAAAAGAAAAGAAAAGAACAATTTTTAGCAGATCCAAATAGTTCTTTCCAACTGAAGGAAGACTGTGATTAATTTTCAAGCTTCAAAATTAATCTTTCAAATAAAAATATTTCACAGTAGTCAGATATAGTGGCAGAAGGAGTTGTTTCTGAGGAAAAAATTATAGATAATGCATTTATTCAATCTTCACTTTTCAAAACATGTCCTTATAAAGGTTAAAATTCCTAGGCACAACCCACAAATTTTGAAAATATCATAACTAATAGGCACTCAGACAAAGGTCTACTCTCTAGAATATATGAAGAACTAGATATATTTGGACTTGCAAATTTAAAGACCCAATCCAGAAATGCGCATTTGAGATGAATACACCCTTCTCGGAGGATGAAATTAAAGAAGTGTATAAATATATGAAAAAATGCTGCACATCACTAGCCATACATGAAATGTAAATTAAACAACACTGAGATGCCATCTCACTCCAGAAAGAATGGCTATCATAAGGAAATCAACCAACAACAAATGTTGGAGAGGTTGTGGGGAAAAGGGAACACTTCTCCACTGCTGGTGGGAATGTAGACTGGTACAACCATTGTGGAGGTCAGTGTGGAGTCGCCTCAAAAGAGTAGGACTGGAAATCCCATTCAATCCGGCTATCTCCCTATGGGAATTTTTCCAGAGGAACTGAAAGCGTCATGTATGTGTACATATGTTTATAGCAGCACAATTTGTGATAGCCAAATTTTGGAAACAGCCAAGATGCCAGTCACATGACGAGTGGATGAAAAAGATGTGGTATTTCTATATAATGGAATATTACTCAACTATAAAGAATGATAAACTTGAAGCATTTATATTGAAGTAGATGCCACTTGAACATATACTCATAAGTGAAATAAACCAGACACACATGTGCAAATATCGTATAGTCTCCCTAGTATAAGAAGTCAAAAGAAGAAATACAAATAGAAATGTACAACAACTAAAAAAGAATTGAATAAGATAGTTAGGGCAAACTGAACCGCATATGCTGCAGGGTACTAATCAGCTTTTCTTCTGGATGATTAACAACCTAAGTTTTCAGTTCAAAAATTGGAGAAAGAAGGGCTGTGAGGTCAGCCAACATTTTAAGCCTCGCCTTTTAAGATCAGGGAAGAGTCAGGACATAGGAGAACCTGTACTGTAACATCATGGAACTCAGATGTGCCCCAAATTTTCTGATCAAGGAGATTATGGAGACACAGAGGAAGGTGATTGATGATCTATAGCATGCTTGGGGATAGTCACATGGAGAGAAAACTTTCTCTCAGATTCTCGCAGAGAGCAAACTGGTCAAGCAATGGCCATGACTCATCCACATGGCTGACACAGAGAAAGGCTCTACAGAGTAGGGTACAGGATTACAAGATAAACCCTGAGGGGACTTGACTGACCTCATCAGATACAAAAGATACATTTTTTGTTTTACAGGTCTTGCTTTATTTTGGTCTTTATTGAGCAGTAAAGAATAAAAATGAGGTATATAAAATGGGGCCATAATAATAAGTTGAGCTGTAAATGGCTTTAGTCAATAACTTCTTTAGGTATCTCACTATTATTGTGGACTGCTGGACTGTGTTTGATTGTGTTGCCAAGTTCAGATACCTATAATGGTTTAATGACAATGGAGTGTCCATCTCTGACAGGTCTAGATAAAAAAATGGGGCTACAAAGGAAGAACGATGATGTGTTTGTATGAACAGTGCAGTTAGGATAAATATGCAGTACTTCTGCAGAATTCTATGAGAAGCAAGATTTGCACTATAGTGGTTGGACAAGATATTATGTCATATTCTAGTACTATGGACAACCACTAGGAAGATAACAAGGCAGAAAGCATTAATTATTGAAACTGTACTGTAATTCAACTTTAAAAAAATAAGTGAAGTAGACAGCCACATTATCTTAATTCATTGATCAGAGACATCTGCTCTAATAGTGTCTGTAAGTAGAATGTCAGGTATGTACCTTGTACAACAACAAACCATTACAAAAACAATTTGCCATGTATTAATTATTGAATCTGTCCTGTTAATTTGATTTGAAATTGTCTCACTGCCATTTGTTCTTCAATAAAAAAATAAAAAATAAGAAAAAATTCCTAGAAAGATACAAATTACTAAAACAAAACCAAGAAGATTTCAAAATATTTTGAACAATCTTGCTAATAATAAGCCATGACATTGAAGCAGTAATAATAATAACTATTTAAAAAACCTACCAGTTTAGAAAAGCCCAGAACCTGATAGATTCACAGCTAGATTCTATAGGAACTTCAGAGAAAATCTAACACCACCACTCTTCAAAGTTTTGATAAAATCAACAGGAAAAAGGATATTTCCAAAATCATTCTCAGAAGCTAATACTATTGTGACCACAAAGTCAGGGAAGTGTACAAAAAATAAGTATAGCCAAATTTTTCTAATAAATATCAAAGCAAAATCCCCCAGCAAGATACTGGTGAACAGACTGTGACAAATCATTGATATATGCTACGTTGGCTGCACTGGAATACATGGATGGTTAAGCTTCCATAAATCAATGAATGCAATTCATCATATAAATATAAATAAAGACAAAAGCATATCATAATGATAGCAGATTCACTGAAAAGTTTTATATCCATTTTATGATTTAAAAAATATCTGAATAAAACAGGAATAGAAGCACCTTATATCAAAATGGTAAAAACCATTTATGACCAACCTACTGTAAACACTATATTAAGTGAAAAAAACTTCCCTCTAAAATCTTCCCTATAAGAAAAGCATGTCATTTTTCATCACTCTTTTCAAGATACCTTTTGAAACATTAGCCAAAGCAATCAATTAAGCAAGGCAGTAAAAGAAAAGGGATATGTAGTTGTAAATTCTTTGAAGAATTACCTGTGCAGTCTCAGTTTTGTTCATGAACTCTTTATCTATTGGTCTTCAAGATTTCTACCTACTTTCTCTTCCAGTACACCTAGTGTTTCTGTTTTAATATTTAAATATTTGATTTATTTTGACTAGTTAAATGCATGATTCTAAATAGAGACCTAGTGTTAGCCTTCAGTATGTGGAAAGCCAGTTTTTCCAGCACCATTATTAAAGATGCTATTTCTTTTTCCCAGCCAACATATTTGACCTCTTTCTCAAAAATAAATTGGCTGAATGTGTTTGTAGTTGTGTCTGCCTGTTATATGTTTCATTGATCCTCGGGTTCATTTTTCTGTTTTTCAATACCATGCTGATTTTATCACAGTAGCTTTGTAGTATAATTTCAAGTCAGGGATTTTGATTACTCTTGCCTTGCCTTTGTTGCCCAAGATTGCCTTTGCTGGTTTATAATTCTTCTGGCTCTAGAAGAATTTTAGAAATGTTTTAGAGATGAATTATTTTAAGAATATATGCTTCTCCATGTCTCAGTCCTGTTGTGATCAGGAGAATTCTAGCATTGGTGATTTAAATGGTTTAATTGTAAGTTATATGTAAGTATAAATTTTGTGGGTTTATATGAGACCCACATAAAATTAATGAAAGACTCCTTCAAGTCTTAGCCTCTGTGCCCACAAGTACATTTATATTTGCATCTGCAAGCAAGCTCAGAAGTAGGTCCAGCTATCAATGAACAATATAAAGCCAAAGCATATTTTATTTCCTGATGAAAATATCTAAGTATGACAATAAAAATGACACCATAATCTTAAAAGTTGCAACAATAAAATTAGTTACCCCAATTTTATTTTGAAAATTAATTTTATCCTTCACATTTTTCAAAAGACCTATCTCTAAGTAGAGAGAATTCTGTCTTTTTAATTATTTTTATTTTTAAAGAGAGTTCAGAATAGTATTAAAACAGAAAAAAATTGCAACTGATACAGAATTTCACTTAACAAAATAATATAAATTTCACAGTATTTCTTGTAATGCATAGTATTGTCTTCAACTAGTTGTTCATATTACCAGATATATACATGTAAAATTGCAAGAGAAAAAAAAAAGAGAAATAAATATATCAAAAATTAAGAAGAGAAAAAGGGCAAACAATTAAAAAAGAAGACAAAACAAATTAAACATTAACTACTTCTTTCCATAGACCAGCAGAAATCCACAGGAGAGTTGTCCAATCCATCTTGCTTACATACGTACATACATCTTTTTCTTTTGCTACCTCTCCTGTCTTCCTCAATTCAGTAATTTCCTCCTTTTGAATAGGTTGATTCTCTTTTCTTAGAGAAAAGAAAGGGTTGTACTGAACCCTTAAGATTTTACTTTCTGTTTTAGATTCTCACACTAAGGAGACAATTTGAATTTTGTACATGTGGGTCTGATTTATTTCACTTGAGAATAGGGTAAGGCAATGATGCTGAGAATCTTCAGCAGGTTTTTGAAACTAGGAGGATTCTCACCCTGACTAGCTACATATGCTGATACCTGTGAACTAAGAAACTGCACTGACTAGCGAATGTAGTACTAGTGTCATGCTTGGAATGCTTGTTATTGTGGTCTTCTAAATACATAAAGCTTGGCATGTCATACAAATTACTTTCATACTGTCTCTCAAGTAAATATTTATTGAAAAAAGGGTAATAAATGAAAACAAGAGACAAGAAAAAATGTCACAGGACTGTTTTGCTACAATGCTGTATATAGTTAGATTTCTAAATGTGTACAAATATGCAATTGTTTATTCAAATTTCTTTTCTTTTCTTCACACTCTATAGATATTTAAAGTTTAACATATCAATACTTGATGTAAAATACCTGTCCCATGCTACGTATAAGATGCTTGATATTCACACAGACACTGAGGTTAAGTTCAACTGCCTATGTTACATGGTAATAAGATCACTAAGCTTCTCTTCTGGAGGGTTAACAACTTAAGTTTGCAGGCCAAAAATTAGAGAAAAAAGAAGGACTACAATGACAGCCAACGTTTTTTCCCCTAGCCTTTCAAGTTCAGTGAGGACTCAGGACAAAAAAGAGCCTGTATTGTAACATTCTGCAACTCAGTGATGTCCCAAATTTTCTAATCAAGGAGATTAGGGAGCCACAGAGGAAAGTGATAGATGATGTAGAGTGTGCTTAAGGAGAGTCACATGGAGAGAAAACATTCTCTCAGGCTCTCACAGAGAGCAAATTGGTCAAGCAATGGCCATGACTCATCCACATGGCTGACACTGACAAAGGACATTCAAACTGTCATACAGGGTTTCTGTTTCCATCATAAGAAAAGCTTCAAATTTATCCTGTTTCATAGCTCAATAATACTCCATTGTGTAAAAATACCACATCTTCTTTATCCATTCCTCAATTGGTGGGCATTCTGCTGCTTCCAAGATTTAGCTATGAAAACTTGAGCTGCTATAAACATTGTTGCACATATATCACTAAGATATGATCTTTTGAGTTCTGAAAAAATACCCTACAGGGGAGTAGATGGGTGGAATGGGACCTCTGATCCTAGATTATTAAGGAATCTCCATACTGATTTCCATAGTAGTTGTACTAGTCTGCACTCCCACCAACAGTGAAAAGGGGTTTATTTTGACCACAGCACCTCAAGCATTTGTTATTAGTTACTGCTCCACGATTGTAATTCTTTCTGGGACGAGATGTAATTGCAGTGTTGTTTTATTATTTTTATTTTTTTGGATGGCTAAACATATATATATATTTTTTTTTTTTAAATAAAACAATCCAACACAGATCAGCAGTTTACAATAGAAGCGGGTTATCCAGAGAAGTTGTTGACTTGAGCCATTCACAGCTCATTATATTAACATAACTTTACTTTGTGAATCCTCATTTTTATACTTTTCTGCTGGATGGTTAAGACTGAGTTAAAGCAAGACCTATATAACAAAAAATTTAACTTTTGTATCAGATAAGGTCAGTCAGGAAACCCTCAGGGTTTATCCTGTAACCCTGTACCACTTTTTGTAGATCCTTTGTCAGTGTCAGCCTTGTAGATGAGTCACGGCCATTGCTTGACCAATTTGCTCTCTGTGGAAGCCTGAGAGAATGTTTTCTCTCCATTTAACTCTCCTTAGGCACACTATACATCATCAATTGCATTCCTCTGTGGCCCCATAATCTCGTTGATCAGAAAATTTGGGGCACTACCGAGTCACATGATGTTACAGTAGAAATTCTCCTATGTCCTGAATCTTCACTGACCTTGAAAGGCTAGGGCCAAAATATTAGCTGACCTTGCAGCCTTTCTTTTTCCCCAATTTTTGATCTGCAAACTTAGGTCGTTAACCTTCCAGAAGAGAAGTTTATTATTACCCTGCAACATATGCAGTTCAGTTTACCCTCACTATTATTCTAAATATCAGACATCATAGATATAACATGGAACATGTATTTTCCATCAACTCTTGAGAGACTAAACTCTAAGTCCATACAGAATATGAAGAAAAAAATAGGAATGAACACTTACATATATTTACATAGATTTTTAGAAATCCATCCAAATATAGCATAGTAGCATTGTAGCGTGACTGTCTTGTCACATTTTTTCATTTTAGTTTTCATTTACTATCCTTTAAAAAAGGGCAGTATAGTAATAGCTGCTATGTCATGAGAAGAAGTACATATTTAGAAGACCAGAATGGCGGGCATTTGGAGTGTGACCCTCCTATTACAGTTCGTTAAACCCAGTGCAGTTGCTTGGTTCACAGGTATTAGCACATATAGTTAGTTGGGGTGAGAATCCTACCACTTAACTGCTAGTTTCAACAATCTAATGTTTCTCTGGATCATTGTCTTACTCATATAGTGTGTATAAATGAATGGTCTTGCCTCTGTCATGTTTCTCAGCGTTTTTCCTTGCCCTCTCCTCATTGTCCAGTCTCAAGTTCTTGCTTTCCTTTTAATTGTGTTATACATTTTCATTTGTAGTTCTTCTTTTGAGTTATACTAGGGAGACTATATGATATTTGCACAAGTGGGTCAAGTTTATTTTGCTTATGTTATGTTTTCAAATGGAATCCACTTAAATATGAAGGCTTTGAGTTTATCATTCTTTAAAGCTGAGTAATACTCCATTGTATAAAAATACCACAACTTTTTCAATCATTCCTCAAGTGATGGGCATCTTGGCTGCTTAAAAGATTTGGCTATAACAATTTGTGCTGCTATAAACATAGGTACACATATATCCCTATAATATGATTATTTCACTTCCTCCAGGAATATTCCCATTAGAGGTATAGCTGGCTTGAATGGGATTTCCAGTCCTAGTTTCTTAAGGAGTCTCCACACTGATTTCCATAATGATTGCACCAGTCTACATTCCCAACAGCAGGGGAGAAGGGTTCCCTTTTCCCACAACCTCTTGAACATTTGTTGTTAGTTGATTTCCTTATGGTAGCCATTCTTTCTGGAGTGAGATGGCATCTCAGTGTTGTTTTAACTTGCATTTCATGGATGGCTAGTGATTTGGAGCATTTTTTCATATATTTATTCACTTCTTTAATTTCATCCTCTGAGAAATGTGTGCTCATCTCAGATGCCCATTTCTGGATTGGGTCTTTATATTTAGGGTATCTGATATTTTTTAATTATTTATAAATTCTAGAGAGCCGACCCTTTTCTGAGTAGTTCTGAGTCAGGATATTTTTCAAAATTTGTGGGTTGTTTTTTCACTTTGATGGCAATTTTCTTTGAGGTGCAAAACTTCTCAATAACAGGTGGTCCCAGTTGTTAATTCTTTCAAGCTTTTCCTGTGCGACTACATGTTTGGTCATGAACTTTTTGCCTAACCCTATGTCTTCAAGAGTTTCTCCTACTGTCTCTTCCAGGAGATTGAGTGTCTCTGTTTTAATGTTAAGATCTTTAATCTATTTTAACTTTAGCTTAGTGCATAGTGATAGTCCTGGGTCAAGTTTTAGTTTTCGACATGTGGAAAGCCAATTTTTCCAGTACCATTTGTTAGAGAGGCTGTGTTTCTTCCAGTAAGCATGTTTGGTCCCTTTGTCAAAGATCAAATGGTTGAGTGTGTTCGTAGGATCTGCTGCATCTTTTAGTCTATTCCACTGATCCTCAGATCTATTTTGTTGCCAATAGCATGCTGATTTTATCACAGTAGCTTTCAGGCTGGTCTCAAACTCACAACAATCCTCCTGCCTCAGCCTCCCGAGTGCTGGGATTACAGGCCTGCGCCACCACGCCCGGCTTGTAGTATAATTTCAAGTCGGGAATTATAATGCCTCCTAACTTGTGTTTGTTAGCCAGCATTGCCTTTGCTATTCTAGATCTTTTCTGGTTCCAAATAAATTGCAAGAATGATTTCCCTAGGTCTAGGAGGTACTTTGTTGGTAGTTTGATAGGGATTGCATTGAATCTGTACAACAGTTTTGGGAGTATGGCCATTGTCATGATATTGGTTCTTCCTATCCAGGAGCAGGGTATATCTATCAATTTTCTGAAATCCTCTATGATGCATTTTTTCAGAGTACTATAATTTTCTGTGAAAAGATCTATAGCTTCTTTAGTTAGGTGAATTCCAAGATATTTCATTTTCCGTGGTGCTGTTGTAAAAGGTATTGTTTGTATAGTTTCCCTCTCAGTGTGTTTGTTGTCTGTGTAGAGAAATGCTATTGACTTTTGAGTATTGACTTTATATCCTGTGATGCTACAGAATTTGTGTATCAATTCTAGTAGCTTCTAGGTGGAGTTGTTTGGGTCTTCCAAGTAAAGTATCATATCATCTGCAAATAGTGATTATTTAACTTCTTCTTTACCTATTCTTATTGCTTTATTTTTTCACTCTTGTCTTATGCCTGTGGCTAATGATTCCAAAACTATATTGAATAGGAAGGGTGATAGAGGACATCCTTGTCTGGTACCAGATCTGAGAGTAAAAGATTTCAGTTTTCCCCCATTTAGAATTATATTAGTCATTGGGTTGTCATAGATGGCTTTTTATCAAATTGAAGTAGAGGCCTTCTATTCCAATTTTATGCAGGATTATAAACATGAATGAGTGTTGGACTTTGTCAAAAGCCTTTTCTGCATCAATTGAGAGGATTGTGTGGTTTTTAGTTTTCACTCTATTGATATAGTGTATCACATTTATAGATTTGAGAATATTGAACCATCCTTGCATCCCTGGAATAAATCCACCTGGTCATGTTGTATGATCTTGATGAGCTGCTGTATTCTGTTTGCAAGGACTTTATTGAGGATTTCTGCATCTATGTTCATGAGTGAGATTGGCCTGTAGTTCTCTTTTTTAGTTGTGTCTTTCCCTGGTTTTGGTATCAGTATAATACTTGTATCCAGGAATGATTTTGGGAGAACTGTTTCCTTTTCAATTTCGTTGAAGAATCTGTGGAATGTAGAGATTATATCTTGTGTAAATTTCTTGTAGAATTCAACTGTGAATCTATTAGGATACGGATTTTTCTTTCTTTGCAACCTTTTTGATACATTTTGTATTTCTTTGGCTGTTTTTGATTCATTGAGAGTTGTTCTATCTTCTTCATTCTGTTTTGGTAATTTGTACCTTTCTAGGAATCTGTCCATTTCTTCTGGGTCTTCTGTTCTGTGACCATAAAGATTCTCAAAGTAGTTATTGATAATCTTCTGAATTTCCACTTCATCTATTTTGATTACACCCTTTTTATTCTTTATTGCTTGCATTTTTCCTTTCCTCTTTTTGATGAGGTTAGCTAGTGGCTTATCAATTTTAATTTAGTTTTTCAAAGAACCAGCTTTTTGATTCATTGATTCTTTGAACTGTTTTCTTTGTCTCAATTGAATTAATTTCTGCTCTAACTTTTATTATTTCTTCACATCTTTGGCCTCTGGGCTTGATTTTCTCTTCCTTTTCTAGATGTTGGAGGTGTCACATTAGTGTGTTTATTTGTTGCCATTCTGTTTTCCTAATGTATGAGTTCGTAGCTACAAACTTTCCATGGAGAACTACTTTCATCACATCCTAAAATTCTGATAAGTTGTTGTTGAATTCTCATTGAATTGTTGATATTGTTCAATTTCTTGTTTAATTTCATCTGTAACCCATTGATTTCTGAGTAAGGTGTTGTTTAAATTCCATGTATTTAGAGGCTTTTTCCAGTTTCTTTTGTTGTTTATTTCCAGTTTCATTTCACTGTGGTCAGATAATATGCATGGGGTAATTTCTGTTTTCTTGCATATACTTAAGCATCACCTATGGACCAGTATGTGATCTATTTTAGAGAATGACCAATGTGCAGCTGAAATAAAAATTGTATTCAGCTGTGGTTGGGTGGAACACTCTGTATATGTCCACGAAGTCCATTTGTTCCAGGCTCTGGTTTAGTTCTACTACTTCTTTCTAATTTTTTGTCTAGTTGACCTGTCTTTGTGGGATAAGGGGGTATTTAGGTCTCCTGTTAGGATTGTGGTATTGGATATTAGCTTTTTCATGTCCATTAAGATTTGTTTTACATAGTTTTATGCTCTTGTGTTTGGTGCATAGATATTTATGAGTGTTACCTCTTCCTGTTGAATTCTTCCCCTAACCAGTATATAGTAGCCTTCTGTATTTTGTTTGATCATTCTTGGTTTGAAGTTGAGACTGTCTGAGAACAAGATTGCTAAACCTGCCCTTTTCTGTGGTACTTGGGCATGCAGTATTGTTTTACATAGTTTGACTTTTAGCCTATGAATGTCCTTTTGAGTTAAGTGAGTTTCTTGTATACAGCACATTGTGGGATTTTGTTTCCTAATCCAGTGTGCCAGTCTATTTCTCTTTATTGGTGAATTGAGTCCATTTACATTGATAATTATAATCAAAATATGTTGACTTATGATTATCATGATATTTACCTGCTGTTGTTTACTCCTTTTCGTCCTGTGTTTAATTGTTTGTCCTATTTAGTAGGTTCCTTTTGTTCTCATTAGTGGAGTTCTGGTCATTGTGGTCCCTCTCTAGAACATCTTTCAGTAGCCTGTGTAGGGATGGCTTTGTTGTCATGAAATTCTTTAGTTGTTCTTTGTCATGGGAGTATTTCACTTCACCATCAAACTTCAAAGAGTGTTTTGCAGGGTATAGTAGTCTGGGCTGGAATTTGTTTTCATGGAGGACTTGAAGTACTCTATTCCATGTTCTCCTTGTGTTCATGGTTTGTGAAGAGAAGTTGGCCATAATTCTGAGGGGTTTTCCTTTTAATGTGATCTTCTTCTCTCTAGCAGCTTTCAGTATATTATTCTTGTGTTGGATTTCTGGGATCTTGTCTATTATATGTCTCTGTGTGTTTTTAGTTGGGTTGAAGTTATTTGGCGTTCCGTGTGCATCAGTTGCCTGAATGTTAGATTCTTTCCTCATAGTTTGAAGTTTTCTGCTATTACTTCTGCCCATATTCTTTTTATGTCATTTGTGTTGACTCATTCTTTCTCATTGATGCCTAGTAATCTCACATTGTTCATCTTAGCATCATTTTTCATGTGATGGATTATTTTTTCCTGCATCCTAGTTGTTTTTAAGAGATCTTTTCTCACCCTTTCACTAGCTTCACCAGTGTCTTCAAGATTGGAAACTCTGTCTTCACTTTCACTCAAACGGTTTTGTAAACTTGTGATTCAGGTTTTAAGTTCTATATCTCTTTGACTCTCTTTCATTTGATCTATTTCTTTCCTGTATTGCTCATTCAAGAAATTCGTCATATTTTTAATCTCCTTTATTTTTTTTTGTCAATTTCTTTGTTAGAGGTAGCTATTAATGCAGAGTTTTTTCCAAATTGGGTTTCCTCCATATATTTCCAGAATTGATTCTTTACTTCAGATATTATGATTTCAAATATTTCTTTTTCTGTTTCAGAAATTATTTTTGGTTTGAGTTCTTCTTTACCTTTTTGCTGTTATTTCTTTGCCTGAGACACTATTAATTCATATGTTCTCTGCACTTGTTCTGGGTGGGCATTTGGTTTCCCCCATACGTTTTTGGATTTTATGCATTACTTCTGATGCTATGTATTCAAAAATTTCTTTCTTTCTTTCAAGCGTCAATTCTGGTCTGAATTCCTCTGTATCTTTCTGCTGTTTCCTTGCTTCCAACTCTGTTAATTCATTCACTTTAGCTGAGTTAGTGTCCTCTGTACTTATCATTGCTGGGCTTGAGGCCGGAGATTGCATTTGGTTCCTTCTTTTTATCATGAATTTTATCTCTGACCTCTAACTTTTGGTGTACAATTTTGGTGCAGTTCTAAACTTAGCATCTTATAAAATTCAGGTATTGTCACACAAGTTCTAGTTCATGTAGTTCAAGTTTTGCCTTGCTTGGGTCTGGCTGCTGTGCTCACCTCCTCCATGTTGCTGTCTTTGGAGGTGAGCCTGTTGTACCCCTTTGACAAGATGCTCTGCTTCTGGATTAGGTGCGTGGTTTTGACCATAGTCTCAGTGCAAGGACTTTGGCCTCAGAGTTTCTCCCCAGGCCTGTATGCCAGGCCTGGACTGGGTGTGGAGGGTTGTGGGGGTGGTAGGAGAGCATAGACGCTCTCTCAGACATTCACCTAGCCTGGCCTTTGGTGGTTCTGCTGGGCTCCCAAAACGTGATGGGTGTTCCCACTCACAGGGCAGGCTGTGTTGGATATGGGGCCACTGGGCAGGACTGGAGAACACTGGGAAAGGTCTCTCTGGTGTGTCGGGTCTGGCGTTCTTACTCACTGGGAGAGCTGTGTTGGGTCTGGGGTGGCGGGGCAGGACCAGAAGACACTGGGAATGGTCTCTTGGAGCGGAGGGCCTCTGTGTTGTTTTAATTTGGATTTCAGGAATGACTGATGGAGTTGAACGTTTTTTCATTTATTTACTTGCCATTTTTAATTTTTTCATCTGAAAAGTGTGTATTCATCTCAGATGTCTATTTTTGGGTTGGGGCTTCAAGTTTGAGAGGAACGATATTTTTAATTTCTTTATATGTTCTAGATAGAAGTCCTTTGCTGGAGAGAGTTGGATATAATTTTTTCACAGTTTGTGGGTTTTCTTTTTACTCTGTTGGAGATTTCCTTTCAAATGCAGAAACTTTTCAAAAAGATGAGATCCCAGTTGTTGATTCTTCGAAGTATTTCCTGTGCAGTTTGGTTTTTGTCCATCAACTCTGCACTTACCTCTATGTCTTTAAGAACTTTACCAAAATTTTCTACCAGAAGATTTAGTGTTTCTATTTTAATTATTAAACCTTTGATACATTTTCACTGTAGTTTACTGCATGGTTAGACATGGGTCTAATTGCACCCTTCAACTGTGGAAAGCCAGTTTTTGAAGCACCATTTATTAAAGAGACTGTCTTTCTTCCAGGAAACATCTTAAGCCCCTGTATGAAACATAAAGTGGCTGAGTGTGATTATGTTCATGTCTACATCTTCTAACCTGTTGCATTCATCCTCAGGTCTGATTTTATCACAACAGCTTTATAGTATGATTTCAGGTCAGGGATTGTGATACTGTCTTTCCTTGGTTTCCCAGGATTGATTTTGATACTTTAGGTAACTTGTAGTTCCAAAATGTATTTGAGAAAAATTTTCTGTAGCTGTGTGAGGTGTACTAATGGTATTTTCATTGGGATTGCATTGAAGCTGTATAACAATTTTCTATGTATGGCCATTTTAGCAATGTTGTTTCTTCTGATCCAAGAGCATGGAATAGATTTCCATTTTCCCAAATACCCTTCAATCTGTTTTCTCAGAGTACCATAATTTTCACTGTTCAAAACTTACTTCATTTGTAAGATTGATTCCTAGCCTAAGTATTTCTTTTTTTTTTAATTATTTTTTATTTTGTTGTGTGTTTTCCCTAATTTCTATCTCAGTGTATTCATTGTTTTTTGTTTGGTTGGTTGGTTGATTGATTTTTGGTTTTGCTTGATGAATAAGTTCATTGGTCTTTATCTGAAAAATCTTCATAAAAATTTGGTTTAACTCTCAGTAACACACTCCCGAGCTCTGAGGAGCTTGCCTTCCTTTGAGCTACCCAATCTTTCTTCTGGGCAAGGGACATTTTAGGATGCTCCTCCTCTCCTTTTTAACTTTTCTATTCAGCTTCTTTTTCATAGACTGGATTCTCTCATAAAGCAGCATAAGCTTTCTTATACATCTCCTCCATCATGTCTAAATTACATTGTTCTTTATTTACTGAAAGAACTGTTTCTTGTAATCATCTTCATTTTCTTCTATTAAGTAATGCATATAATCTGTGACATTATGACCCATGATGTGTTTCCAATGTACTTCTGCATTGAACTCCTTGCTTTCAGAATCATAACCAGGGAATGATTTGGTACTGTGAGGGTTTAGACAAACCTACATCCACAGCACCCTTTAGGGCTCCAAAAACTTTAGTGCCAGTTGTAGTTATGGCAAAGTCTATGATCCAATAGCAGGTGAAGGTACCAGGTTTGCCATCAATGCTTTCCACATTGTATTCATCTCCAGTTACCTCCAACCGGCCTTCAGAGATATTATCCATGCCAAACATATTGAGAAGACTGCAGGCCAGTACAATACACTACAGCATAATTTGTTAGGCCAACTTTCACACCATATTTTGGTAGTTTGTGTGCATATGCTGCACAGACTATTATATCCCCTTCAATATGGGCATAAGCTTCTGAAAAATGATATCTCTGTTAGTTACACGAACTATCATCCTGTATTTAGGTGTGTTGTGCTTATTTTTGTCCTGTATCACCAAGTGTTTCCTAGCATAGTAATCAGTTTTGCCCTCTCATCATCTTTTAAACTTCACTTGGTATCTCTTAAAGTAGGCCTTATTCTTGACAACTTTATCAAAACTCATCCTGTATAATATAGAACCAGGTACATGGCTCTACAGAGACCTGCAGGCCCTGCAGCACCACAGGGGAAAAAAGGACAGAACCTCAGTGCATTCATTGTGTACAAAACTGCTACTGATTTTTGGGTGTTGGATTTGTATCCTGTTACATTACTGAATTTTGTTCTTAAATCTAGCAGACCCGTGGTGGAGTTTTGTGGGTCATCTATCTAGAGTACCATGTGATGTGCAAGTAATGATAATTTCACTTCTTTACCAATCCTTATTCCTTTTATTTTTCTCTCTTGCCTAAGTGCTCTGGTTAATGTTTCCAGAACTATATTGAACTATATTGAATAGGAGTGGAGACATCTTTGTCTTATTGCTGATTTTAAAAATAACTCTCATTTCTTGCCAATTTAGTTTGATGGGGGCTGTTGGTTTCTCATAAATGGCTTTTGTCAGTTTGAGACATAGACCACCTATTCTGATTTTCTCTAGGGTTTTTATGATGAATGACTGTTTCACTTTGTCAAAAGCTTCTTCTGCATCTATTCAGATGATCATGTACTTTTTTCTGGGCTCTATTGATGTGGTGTATTACATTTATGGATTTGCATATGCTGAACCATCCCTGCATTCCTAGGGTGAATCCCACTAAGTCGTGATGTATAATCTTCTTCATGATTTGCTGCGTTCTGTTGGTTAGAGAGATTGTCTTGTTGTTCTCTTTTTTAGTTGGATCTTTCTCTAATTTGGGAGTCAGAGTAATATTTGCTTCCAGGAGTGAGTCTGGGTCAATTGCTTCACTTTCAATTTCATTGAAAAGTTTGAGAGAAGTTGGCATTAAATCTTCTCCAAATTTCTTGTAGAATTCAGCTGTGAATCCATCAGGACCTGGGCATTTTTTATCAGTAATTTTGTTTTATTACACTTTCGATTTTGCTTACCATTATTGGGTTATACAGACTTTGGTTGTCTTCTTGACTTAGCTTTGGTCTTTCATATATATCTAGGAAATTGTCCATTTCCTCTGTTTTTTACATCCTGTGAGAGGAAGGATTTTGGAAGTAGTATTAATGAACTTCTAAATTTCTCTAAGATCTGCAATGATTTATCCCTTTTCTTTCCATATTGCATGAATTTTTTTTTTCTTTCCTTCTTGATCAGGTTTGCTGGGGGATTATCAGTTTTATTTCTTCTTTCAAAGAACTAGCTCTTGGCTTTATTTATTCTTTACATTGTTTTCATCATCTCCATTGTATTACTTTCCACTCTAATCTTTATGATTTTCTGCCTTCTTTGGGATTTGGGGTTGACTTGCTTGTCTTTTTCTACAAACTTGAGTCCTAGCATAAGATTATTCATTTGGGCTTCTTCTGTCTTCCTAATGTGAGCATTTTCTGGTATAAATTTTCCTCTTAAGACAACTTTCAATGTATCCCACAGGGTTTGCTAAGTTGTATCTGCATTTTCATTTGATTATAAATATTTTTTAATATCTTCTTTAATTTCATCTGTCATCCACTGGTTGTTTAGGTAGTTGTTATTTAATTTCCATATGGTTATGGTGTTTTGATGGTTTCTTTTTTCAATAATCCCCAGTCTCATTGCATTTTTGGTTAGATAGTATGCCTGGATAATCTCAATTCCTTTGCATACTTAAGCATGCTCTGTATGCTAATATATGGTCTATTTTGGAGAACATCTCGTGTGCAGCTGAGAGGAATGTGTATTGTGCTGCTCCTGGGAGAAACACTCTGTAAAGGTCTACTAAGTTATTTCTTCACAAGTTTGGTTTTTCATTTCCTTGCTCATTTTTTGCCTAGTTCTTCTATCTCTTTGTAATAGTGGTGTATTGAAGTCCCTCACTGCAATTGTGTTATTGCTTATTTGATTTTTTTATATCTGTTAAAATTTGACTTATATAGATTCATTCTCCTACATTGTGTGCTTATATATTTATAATTCTTATCACTTTCTCTTGTCGTTTTCCCTTAACAAGTATGTAATGACCTTCTTTTTTTTCTTTGAATGATTTTTGGTTTGAAGATGATATTGTCAGCAACCCAGAACAGATACTCCTGCTTTTTTCTGGTTTCACAGAATTGTGCCTTTGACTTTCAGTCTGTGAATTTCTTTTCGAGTGAAATCTATTTGTTGTATTCAGCAATCATTGGATTGTTTCTTAATCCACTGTGCTAGTCTCTTTCTTTTGATTAGTGAATTGAGGCTGTTTACATTGATGGTTATAACTGATATGTATTGGCTTTTCATTGTCATGTTATTTTCCTGCAATAGATTCTGTGATTTTTCTCTCTTTTTTAATGACTTGCTCTGTTTGGTGATTCTTTTCTGTTGTATATGAACCTGTGGTTGTTTCTTTCTTCTTATAGAATATCTCTCGATATTCTATAAGCAGGGTTGCTTTGGTGGCCATGGATTTCTTCAATTGTTCTTCATCATGGAAGGATCTTATCTTGCCATTGAATTTGATACAAAGTTTCACAGGGTACAACAAACTTAGTTGGAATTTATTTTCTTTTAAGACCTGAAATACTCTTCTCTGGGCTCTTTTGCTGATTTGTGTTGAGAAATCTGCCATGATTCTAATGGGCTTTCCATTGTAGATGAATTGTTTCTTTTTTCAAGCAGCTTTTAATATTATATTCATTTGCTGAATTTCTGGGATTTTGATTATTGTGTTTCCAGGTGTTGATTTATTTTGATTATCATTAATTGAGGTTCCATATAGTTCACTAAACTATGTCAGATTCTTTCTTCATGCTTGGGAAATTTTCTGCTACTTTTTCTGAAAATAGTCTTTTATATCATTTATGCTAACTCTTTCATATATTTGTTGACACCTGTTAGTATTTTATTGTGTTTTTTTTTCCATCGGCTTGTAGCTGCTAAATTGTTACTTCTTGCTTCCTTGTTAGTTTTAAGAGAGCTATCATTTTGTGTTCATTAGCTTCAATGCTGTCTTCAAGGTCTGAGAGTCTGTCTTCAGTTTTGTTCATGCAGCTTTTCCAGCTTCAGTGGAATTATTAATTTCCACTGTTTGAATCTGTTTCATGTATTCTCACTGATTCTTAAATTGTTTTTTCTAATGTTACCATAACTTTTCTATTGTTCTCCATTTTCTTTTATTTGTGCCTTCATTAGATATGCTGAACAATTCTTTCATAATTGTTGTCATTTCTTTTTTTACCAGAGAGATTAGAGGTTATTTCTGATCTGATTTCTTTTATATCCTCATGCATTTATTTCTTTACTTTGGTTACTCTCAGAAATCTGAGGTATATGACCTTCAAGTTTTTGTTTGTTTGTTTGTTTTTCTATCTCCTGGACTTGTGCTTTGTCTGGAGGACTGTGATTGCCTTTGTTTCTTTGTTTCGCATTTTTGAAGCTACCAGACTCAGCAGTGGTGGGAGAGCTGTGGGGCTTGTTTCAGTAAGGTTTCTTCAACAGTGGGGAGGCAGTTTTGGACTCACTAAGATTCTCACAACTGGTGAGGCTACAACTGAAGCTCAGTAAAGCTTCTTCTCAAGTGGTAGGTGTGGCCTGACTCACAGTCCCTGGGGCTAACTTGCATCTGCTTGCATTCTCAGATTTGCTTTCTGGGATTCCCACAAACAACTCAACCCACTAAAACTGCTTCTCCTAAATTCTCATTTTATGTTCAATATTGTTTCAGTTACCTTTCCCTCATTGCTGAGACAAAATACCCAACACCCAAAATGAAGGAAGGAAAGGTTTATTTAGCTCACAATTAGTGTTGGTTTTAGTCTATACTCAGCTGGCTCCAAGGCAGAGCAACACATGGTAAAGGGCGGCAGCTCACATTGACCAGATATTCTGGGTATGATCCATATTCCATGGTTGTAGTGCTTACTATGAAAGACGCTGCCTCTCCGCTTCAACAATTTTCAAGCTTCAGCAAATTGCTAACATAGTCATCATTTTGGGGGTGGGATACAAGAAATTATTGTAGGTTATGGTTGTTTGCTTTTGTGAGATTTCTTAGAAAAGTGCCAGTCTTTTCATATACATCTTTTGGGCATCACTGTGGTAATGTAGGATTATGTCAGCTATACCTAGTTAAGTTGTAAGAGTGAACTAGCATATGTTTACACCTAGGAAAATATAAGCAGATGCTCTGCATGAAAATATACAAGAAATTCTTTCTGCTAACATAAGTGCAATGCTTCTCTTATTACCTAAGTTTTAAGTGAGAAATCTCTATTTGTTTATAGCTGATTCTATATGGTGATTTTTTCCAATGGCCATTCTGCCAACAGACTCATTTATTTTCTCATACAGGCAATTCGCACACTTGGCATTTACCAGAGACACATCTTAGGCTTTTTAATACAGGAGAATAGCAGCAGCTCTCTACATAAAAGTCACATCACTGCTATGGTTTACAGCCTCAGTTGCTTGTAGAGTGATGAGATCACAGGTGTACTGAGCTCATCAGTGGGTCTGTGGGCTAGAGCTGAGTGTGCTGAGGGAGAAGGCTGGTTGCTGGCAGATCCCAGGGATGTTACCTTGAAGGACCTACCCCACCCTAGCTCCTCCCTGCTCTTAGCTTTCCGGCCACCATAATGTGACCAGACTTTCCCAACATTGGCCTTCTCACTCTGCCTTTTGTGTGTGAGGCCAGAAACTGGAGGCAAAATGCAACCATGAGCCAAAATAAACCTCTTCTCTCTTGGGATTTGATGTACCATGCTGTGTCTCAGCCGCAGGAGGGAAATCACATTCCGACCACCACACAGAGAACCTCTGACCTCTTCACTTGGGCTCTCTCCTCCCGTTCAAGCTATATCTTGTTATCTTCATGTACGGATATCTTACTCTTTTATTTGTTCATATTTAGAAAGCAGTCAGATTTAATTCAGTGAATTATACTAAATACTTGATTCAATCGTGAGTCTTTGAATCATTTGATTCAAAGTAGCATAATACACTATTCTTTTTCTCCTAAAAACTTACCAGCTCTGACAAAGACATACTCATCTTTAAAAACCACTGGAACATGAAGGTTCAGACCAAAGTCTACAAAAGAAAGAGAAAATGAAGCAAATGTCAGCCCACTGCTGAGCACCCAGGTGTACCAGCTATACATGGTTCCAAGGTTAATCCTGAGGAGACAGGATTAGATGAGCTCCTTAGATAGCAAGAGATTAATTTTAATTTTAATTTTCACTTTTTCTAATGCTACTCTCATAGGGACTTCATATCTACAGCCATGGTAGTTTTCTTTCTGTGCAGCATATCAAAGACTTTAGTTTTTGTCTTACTTGAAAATATTTTTAAATGATAGGCACTGCCAATGATGGTAACTACTTTATATGTGATCACTAGATTCAAGTCATAATGCTGTCGATTTGCTTAGTGTTCACATTAAAATATTAAAGAATAAACCCAGAATATAAACTCTTTTGGGTTTATTAGTCCAGAAGATACTTTTTAAATGAAAGTCTGGGATTTTTTTAAATAGTCTGGGTCATCCTTAGTCCAAAGATCAAAATTTTATTGAAGGTTTCTAATTCTTTTTATTACTTTTTATTCGTGTATGTCTGCAGTGTTTAATTCTCACGCCCATAGTGAAGACTCTGTACCTGTACATAACATCTTAATTCCTTTGCACCACCTTCCCTTCTCATCTCTCCACTCACAGATCTTTTACTAAAGAGAAGAGGACCAAGATTTTATTTTCATTTTTAAAAGAGTTCTGTGAAATGATTGATATGTCAAAATAGCAAACTAGAAGGGTTGGCCAGATACCTCAGTGGACTAAAGCACCTTAATTTTAAATATCGTAAAAAATTAGGCAGAGTGCAAAGGCCAGGGTTCGATCTCTGGCATGCAGTGCCAGCCCTGTTTTCTGGGGATGCACTTAGATGATAATTAAAACTGGGTGTGTGGTGAGCCCTTGTAATCCGAGTGCTTGGGGAGCTGAAGACAGGAGAACCACTACCAGTTCGATCTACATAATAAGACCCTTTAGACCCTGTACTAAATACATAAAAAACATAGCAAACTACAGAAGTTTACCAAAAAAGTCTAATATATTTATATCCTTAATGTTGATTTTTTTCTAGAGATCGCTTTGTTATTTATTTAGAAACAAGTGATTTGCAAAAAGTAGAAAAATAAGTATGCATAAGTAACATTTACAGTAATTGTACTGAAGAAAAGATTAAATATAGAAGCATACTTTACTATAAATTGTCAGTTTATTAAAAGAATTATATTTGAAGACAAGACTGCTAAGAGAATAAAATACTGCAAAGGAAAGTGCTTTGCTTTCAAGATTGAAATGAGCATGACCACTCCCTAACTATTTGTTTGGGATCTTTAAAGAACCATGAAAAGTTCTTGTTCTTCAGTTTCAGGTAAATATGTTGAATTTAACCATCATAGCAAATCCATATTTAAGATCAGTTGTCCTGAGTTTCCATTGTAAAAGACATTACCATTTTAAAAGTTAAACATTTTCCATTTAACCTTTAAAAGTTTGCTTAAGTGGGAGGACATGTTTGAGTTAAATTTTCCTTCCCTATGAATACATTGCCCAGTTTTATTTTAACATAAACAAAAGGAGGAGTAAAATAAAACAAAGTCACAAATACTTCTTGGAAGAACTACAAACAAATATACTTAAATCCCTGTTTAAAACAAGTGTAACACAAAGTACCGGAAGAGACTGTTAAATGTCTCCACAGCATCGGTCCACATGTACGTGTAATTACACAAATTGTCACCATGTGCAAGGCAGGAAAGTGTTCAGGAATGTTTCAAGGCATGAACAATTTGCTTATTGAAATGTATCAGTTTTCCACTTAAAATCTATGTCTCCTCTATCTCAGCCAAGTTCTATGAGTTCATCGCACTTAAAATCCCACAAATACATCTTGTTCTGTCCTCTATGCTAATCACAGCATTTCACAACAGCCCAGCCTAAGTACATTTTTGTAGTACTCTGAATATTTCACTGTTTTAGATTTGTTTTTTTTCTAAAAAATTTTCTTTTCCAGTTCCAACTAGCAAATGCCACTTTCTTTGCACTGAAACAGCTTCTCCATACTGTTCTTGCCATTTGCATTTTAAAACACAGAGATGAATATTTGGTAAAATTTATTTCAGCTTCCACCTGAGACAAAAGTCGACATTTCATTTACATCAAACTGCAAACAGCTCAAACAACTAAAGAAAACCTCGTTTTACAAATGACTGTGACTGTAATCCAAAGATACTATCCAAAGATGGTTATCTTTACACTGCCTCACCGCTTATGTGTGAATAGTTATCACCCCCACAAATATGATACAATTTGATTCTCATCATTTGTTGCTTTTTGAAGGACTCAGAATACAGTAATTAAATCAGCAAAAGGAGAAATAGGAGTGAACATAAAAATGAGTTGCCGCAACTCAAATTCCCACAAAATAAATAATTAAGAATATTTTTTGCTCTAGATTTCGAAAGTGCAGTTATTTTTCTGGATGTGAAGGGAAGCACTGCACATGGGAACATTAGTCATTCTTTTTTCTGGGTAGTGCAGCTTCAGCCTTCACAGCTGTTCTTATTAGAACTGTGTAAACAGGCATTGGTGGCAAAAATTAAAATAAAATGGGTCAAAGGGAAAAGGAATAAAATAGGTATTTCCCACTTGACTCAGATTCCTGGAATGACTATTTACAGTATTGCCACCTACAAATGAAATACTTTCTCTTGATCCTCCTCACCTTGCACAGCCATTTCCCTGGACTTCTATATGCTTGAAGCACGAATCTTTTCCTTGTTGTCTACCTAATCATGCACTCAGCACCTCCAGGATTACAGTGGCCAGCTCAGCCTTTGCGCAGCTTTCGTTCAGCCTCCACTATCTCTCCCACATCGATATGCCCTCCAACCTGCCTATCTGTCTGTCCTCTCCTCTAATCCCATTTTCATTCATACCTGTGGCACTGTTTTAAGCTTAACATCTGATTACAATCTGATTGTCTCCTCAGATCCTGCTGGGTAAATTTCCAGCTCTTCCTTAGGAGCTCAGTCCAGCCACCTACTCCGTCTTGTCCTCTTTCGCTTTTGCAGTGCTGAGAAAGATTTCGCAGCCTACAAACACTTTGAAGGTCAGATATTCTTTGAGGGCAAAAACCTTGGTTTATTTGTATGCTTATTTGCAATATTAATTATTAGTAATGACTGTCTATTTTTACATTCCTGCCTTCTCCCACACACACTCATGTAAATTTTCTTTTCTTATTTCTTTGTTTTACCTGGTAGGTTTTTGCCTCAAAATTTTAATAATGTTTCCTTTGTAGTAAAATTGGTTGAAACAGCTCTTTAAAAATTAATAAAACGTGTCTGTTGTCAAAACTTATTTTAGCAGAGTTCACACCGTAAGGAATGGTGAGAGGCAGAGAGCAGCAGAAGTCACCAGGCTTGTATAAAAGCAGCACAGACTGGAACCTGCAGTGCGCGGGTGGCTGCAGGCAGCAGGGCCAGTAGGCTGTCTGTAGAGGACAAAAAGGAGCAGGCCTCTCAACATAAGGATTGAAAGAATGCAAGAGACATTAGAAAGGAAGAGGCTAATAAACATCTGTGGGCAAAGTTCTCTGCTTGTCTTGCACCTCAGCTGGCAAAGTTCTTGAGGCATCCACTGAAATTTTTCAGTGGCTCCACATGCCTAGGGACCTGCAAGATTCATCACCTATCTTATCTCCGTTATGACATCCTGCGTTTGAGTCCCCACTGAGAACAATGCCTCTGACAGCAAACAGGATGAGTACTGTGCAAGTCGAGTCCAATGTGAGCCTTGCACACACTATATTGTAACTACTTGTTTCTATATCCTCCTCCTCTTTTAAAAGTAAGCATCCAAAAGGCAAAGAGTGTGTCTGAAAATCTTTGTACCTCATATTTTCTCCCCAGTGTGAGAAACTGAAACAGTAAATGTAGTCGGCACAATAGATACTGTGAAAGGGAAATAACTGCTCAAAAAGAAAGAACAACTGGGATGTAGGAAAGGAGAAAAAAAAAGAAGGGAAAAGGAAAAAATTACACACACACACACACACACACACACAAGATAGCTAAGATAATTGTACTAATTTCTGTTAGTTCCTTGAAAAGAACAGTTACTGCTTATATTGTTTGATCAATTTTTCATGGCTGTGACTGCTATTCAGAACAACCATACTGAAGAGAACAATATTCAGTGTAGCAACTGTGTTTAATTTCGTATTGTCTTGTTTTGAAATTCTGTGTTTTTTTTATTCCTTTTGACTGAAAAATATAAATAAACTACTAAAAGAGAAAAAAGAAACCTTCAAGGCCTCTTAGGATCTGCACTGGTTTTTCAAACATTGTTTTAATTCGATGGTTGCTGTTTTAATAGTCTTCTTACTTTCTTTTCTGAAAGTTTACAACACATGTTTGTTAAATAAAATCTAAAGTTTAGAAACTTTATGAAACACCTCACAAGATGTTTTGTCCAATATCACAAGGCTTATAAAATATCATAAATCGGAATCATACTCAGGGAGTTCAGAAAATTAAATGAATGACAACTTAAAAAGTTGAAGAAAGATAATCAAGTGCTGTAAGATGTTAGAAGTAGAGGAACTGTTATACCAGTGGCAACAGGCGAGAGTTGAGTGGAGATGACTGCAACTTTGAATACTAGAGTTTTACCAAATACCATTCACCAGTTGGCTTCCCCTGGAAGGTGCTAATAAACTGTAAAGAACCATGGTTTTTGGCTTCAAATAGGAGGATCACTTTCAGTCTGATCTGTGCAGTGAGACCCTGTACACATTGTCCTAGATACAAAAAAAAATAGTTTTTGTCTTCAGAGGTAGTATTGCTACTTTTTAAAAGAAGCCATTAAAGTTATTTAAAAAGTACTCATACTGATTTCTTTTTCTTTGTAACCAAGTAAAACTGATCATAATATTATATAATCTTGCTGCTAAGAATTCAAAATATTGTTGACAATTTTTTTCTTGTAGTTCTTTTTTTGTTTGTTCTATTTTTCTGTTTTGCTCAGGGTTTTACTACACAGCTTGAACTCTTAGTGATCCTCCTATTTTTCAGCCTCCCCAGTGCTGGAATTATGGACACCCCATCACATCCAGACTCAGTTGCTGGCTCAGCACACCCAGGGGCAGGGGTGGGGACAGCAAGGCACATGGCACTGGGGATTGAACCCTGGCCCCTATTTATGGCTGAGAAGGTGCTTAGTCTAAGAGTGAGTCTTCATTGTAATTTCAAAGTGCCAGCCTGGCAGATTCCAATTGCAACACGTATTGTTACTCTTTTTGTTGTTGAATGTAAGTACCCACAATGTATTTCTAAGTACTTAGTATCTTGAAATTTTGTTGTACAAAATAATTCAGTGGGAAGATGGCACTGGAATATAACTATCAGTAAAATTTTAATGAAAACTTGTACTGTGGTTGTGACATAAGGGAAGAAATGCAAAATAAAACATAGTGTTCTGTTCTGAATTTAAATATCCCAGTGTTATTTAGCAATATAAACTACTTTTACCCAGGTCGAGTGGTGCATGCCTATAATCCCAAAATCTGGGAGGCGGAGAAAGCAGGATTTCCATGAGACTAAAGCAGACTGGGCCACACAGTGAGATGAAGGGCAGTCTGAACTATAGTATGACTCTCTGTAATATGCTGTGTATAACAAGTCCTTCCCTGGAAAAATCAATAAAATAAAATAATAAGCTTTTCATAAAGGAGCATAACAAATGGACATGAAGCAGAATTATGATAGGCTGGGTGTCTTACTACCTTCTTTTTCTGTCACAGACCAGTTGAATTCTCTGAAACTGAATATCCACGAGTTGCTTATGAAAGGAGACAGCAATTTTGGGACCCTATCAGGCTTGCCCTTTTTACCTTGGCAATTGTAGCAATCATAGGAATTGCAATAGGCATCGTTACTCATTTTGTTGTTGAAGGTAAGTACCCACATCCAACTTCTATTGTCTAACTACCCGATACCTCAGTATGTTGAAATTCTGTTGTGTCAAAGTGACAGTGGTATGATATTAGCATTTTAATTTTTAATATTTCATTGATGTTGAATTATAGGTTGTTGCTATAATGAACTGTTACAAACTTCCACCCCAAAATCTTGAAATATGCATTAAATTGATTGTCAGATGCATTTGAGAAAATGTTAAAGTACGAAAAAGGAAGGAACAAAAAATTTTAAGATAAGAATGAATCTCATCATGTGATGAGCTTAATACATTTCTGTCAGAATGAATGTGTTAATGAGTTTCCTCAAGAAACACTAGGATATTTAAAAATAATTTGCCTGTGCTTTGCCAGATAGCTCAGTTGTTGAAAGTGCCACTTGTGCTAATGCAATCAAGTGCATAGGACCACAGTTCAATTCCCAGCTAAAGAAGCAGCAGCATATCTGTCCTAAAGGCAACATGAAGTAGCAAAAAACAAGCAAACAAACAAAAAACTAAAAATAATTTACCTGAAAAAAATCCTTTAAAAAAAGCAAAACCCAGGGATTGAATTCAGGCCCTTGCACTTTCCAGGTAAGTGCTTATTCTGCGGGGCCATCTCCCCAGCCCCTGAAAAAAAATCGCTTTAATGAGCTAAAAATGAAACATTACTCTTGAAGGAAAATCCAGTTGTTTCATGAGTGGTGAACATGGACACACTAGAAATTGATTCCTAATTATATAGAAATAAGTATTTACTACTACAAAGAAGCCCAGGGGCAGTAAACTAAGGTTCATTCACTCTTGCCTAAACTTATGCATTTGTATTCATAGATGGTTGAATCTTTACCTAAAATTATAGGAATTCACATAATGGCACAGCCATTCTTGGAACACCTGCAGAAGAAATGAAAGGTTCTCCAAAATGCCCAAATTGTCTTCCTACAAAATCTTGCTGAGGGTCTAATATTGATTTCATAGAGTATCATAAAGTAAAAAACAAACCCATCCTCTGAAATTTTCTGTCTTTATATTTTGTTCTAGCTAAAAAGCAATGAAGTAGTTTCATATCCAAAATGTCCTTCACCACCAATGCTGCAGGTGTTCAAAAAGAAGAAGTGAAGGGTTAACAAAAATAATGGCAAACAGTATTATTAAAAAAAAAAAAAAAAAAAAAAAAAAAAAAAAACCTCAAGCGCTGTTCAAATAGTTCAGTGCACTACAGTGCCTGAAAACAGGCCCAGGGCTGGGGGTTCCATCCCTAGGGCATGCTGAGACTGCAGTTGACACTGGGTATAGTGGTGTGCACCTGTCATTCTAGCTCTTAGGAGGCTGTAAACAGGCAAATCACTATGAGTTCAATCCAGTAGTGAGACCCTGAACACCCTGTAGACCCTTCCCTAAAAGTGCAAAACAAAACCTCTCAGAGAGATTATGATGAGCTGAATGAGGTCCCATTCTCACACAAGATGTCTATGCCTAAATTTTTAGAATCTGTGAACATTATTTCATACAGTATAAGGGGAATTCCAAACATAATGAAGAATTTGGGGATTAGAATATTCTTCTGGACTTATTGGAGAACAAGTAGGGGCAAAGAAGGAAGAAGGCAATGTGACCACTGAAAAAAGGAGTAGGAAAATATGGTATGGAGACATGAGCCATACCCAGATGAGTGTAAAAGAGGAAACACATTTCACCCTCTAAGCTTTCTGGGAAGAACCAGCTCTGCCACATGTTGAGGGTAGCCCAATGAAACTGACATCAGAATTCTGACATCCAGAATGGGACAAGAATAAATCTGTGTAGATTTAAGCTCTTTATCAGCAATAAGAAACTAATCCAGAGGTAAACACTCAATGGATCCAGAGAGCTATCATTAGGATATCCCATTAGGATATGGAAGAGTAGCTTGAATGGAAATGGGTATTTAGTAAAGGAAGGAAGAAAGTATGAGCTGTGAGAAAGGGTGCACAAGAAAAAGGGGATAAAACGGAGGCACCTAAGATGGTACAATTTTAGAAGAAACACACATATATTTATAGTACAAAGGAGTACATGGAAGAAAGAAATTGCTTTATAATAATCAAGATAAGAGAAAAATGTTTTTCAGAATATTGTTTTTAAAAATGGAATTAGATCTAAGGGAAGATAAGTAAAAATCATTAAAGATGTGAAATAAATACAATGGAAATAAGATATCTTTACTATTTTATATTCTCTTTTAAAAATAAAAAAATAAGACACACACACAAAGAATCTCAGCAGACACAAATCATTAAATTACATCATTATATTTAGCAGAACAGTCATAATCTTAAAGATCTGTACAATTACAAGTGAGAATATTTTACTGTACCAAAATTGTGACTAATTATCTAGTACTCATTAAAAGGAACTAGATTTATTTATTTATTTATTTATTTATTTATTTATTTATTTATTTATTTATTGGATACCAGGGATTGAACTCAGGACCCTGCACTCGCCAGGCAAGCGCTCGCCAGGCAAGCGCTCATTCTACTGAGCTATCTCCCTGGGCCCTGAGACTATATTTAAATAAGCAATTATATGGTTGGGGAGATAGTTGAGTGGCATAAGTGCTTGCCTTGCAAGACAAGGTCCCGAGTTCGATCTCTGGTCCAGAAAAAAAAATACTTAAAGTAAGCAATCATAAAATAATTTGGCAACTTAGAACATGTTTCATTTATCACTATTTCTCAGCCAAACACCATGAGGACTGTACCTGTGCCTGGGGTTAGCTGGAATAATGTTGGGATTGAATAGCTTAATAATTTTTCATTAGACTTGTATACAAAAAAAAAACCACAGCTGTAAGTAAATGTCAGAGAAGCTGTTACTAACATTGGCTAGAATATGATTCCCTTTGTTTTGCTTCAGTGTGTTGTTTTGAGTAATACTCGCGTCTTTGATTTCAAACATCTTCCCAAATGATCTGACTTTTGTCCTGACCTAATATGGCCACAGAGTGGCAATGTCGCTGGTGCCTTCAAGAATATCAAGATCCAGCCGTGAGTACCAGATCAGCTTCCGCATGTTGACAACTACTCTCTCAGGCTTTATATTTGTGACTTTAACCTTTTTTGTGCTAATTTAGCATTGTTTTAGGATAAAATTTCCATGTTATTGACTATTAAGTACTTGTCTTTGTCCATTTCTATTGTAAGAAAATACCTGAACTGGGTGCTTGTGAAGCTCATAGTTTAAGAGGCTGAAAGTGTGGGACTCCATTGGCATGGCCTCTGGCCATGGTCTCCTTTGCTGGGGGTGGATGGCATCACAACAAGAACACATGCAGGGAACCCACATGGTGACATAGGAAACCAGACAGCTGGAAGGCACTAGTCCTTGATGCTTCCTTCTGAGGCAGTACCCGAGTGGCGTAGTCACCTGCTGCTCAGCCCTCTGGTGGAGAACAAGCTTCCACCCCACTGGCCCTGGGAAACAAATAGCACCAGGCCATAGCAGTGCTTGAAAAAATTTATATCTCTAAATTTTACTCCTCAGCATGGTGAAAAGAATAATAGACTTCTTTGTTTCTTATCCTCAGGATTTTCATTTGGTTCTTCATTTTTCACTTTATCAAAGAGAAAAATAAAGTTTTACAAAGAAATCTTATTTGAATTTTAACTAAATATATTGGCATTTCACATTTTTTGAGCTCTTGTCCTGCTCAGAATTATTGTATGAATCTTCCACTCTGTTGTATGCATCATTAGTACATTTAGTGTCATTATTAGCTAGCAATCCATTGTCTTAGACATTTTGTATCATGTAGTTATATATCATCCCAAAGCCTCATGTACTCAAAGGTGGGGATTTTTGGAGGTAACCTGATTTAGAATGAGTAAGGACTGAAAATGTGTGGACCTAAATTGTCCATTTATTAGTATGGTTCTCAGCTTGTTTAATGAGAAGGCCCACCGTTGGTGTGGGTGGAACCTTTCAAAAGGCTTGTAACCCAGATGAGATAAAACTCTAAAAGGCTTACTGTTTACTGCCTCCTTCCTACCCTGCTTTGGATTGTTTCTCCTCTGCCATGCCCCTGTTCAGACTACCAGGTAGCCAGCTGACAACAGACTGAAATCTCTACAAACTGTAAGCTAAAATAAGACTTTTCTCCTTGTAATTTGTGGGTGTTGTGTTTCAGCAATAGAAAAGTAACTAAGATGCATTTTGCTTACTCAAGTGTTCATGGAAATTTCTGTTATTTCAAGTTTTAGAAATTAAAGCTATACTACTAGGTCTCTTCTTATACATATATTTTCATATAAATATGAGTAAATTTGCCTAGGAAGCATGCCGTTACAGAATTAGTTGCCAAATCATTGCACATACGCTTTAAAAATCCTGTTAGTCATTTGGACTTCTTGTTACTGTAAAGTATCTGAGATTTTTCTCATTTTTACTAAGTCATTTGTCTTTGCTGAAGGATTTTGAGTTTATACTTTGCTGAAGTATATTTTGACTATATACTCATCATCAATGGCATATTAAAATAGCTTCTGCTAATAAAAAGTTTGTAGTATATGTATGAATGTGTGCATATAATTATAATATCTTCATTATTACATGAGGATCTTTTAGGGTTAAAGAGCAACATTACAATCATCACAATAACTCACAGAGATATAGCATTAGCTAAAGTCAAACATTTAACTTAGAGATTGTCTGAATTTCTGAGGGGTATTTTAGGCTTTTGTTGCTGTTTTGTTTTTCTTTTCAGTTACTGCAATTTTATACTAAACCTTATTTTTCAACAAACAGCTATAGATTAATTTGGAGGGCTATTTAGGATTCATTATGCCTTTTAACGATTTAATAGTAAATCTGCTTTACAGAGTTGCATAAAAATTTTAAAGAATGTAGTATTTTCATAAACCAAATTTTCTGAATGTTTTATTTTTTATTTTTTTATTTTTTAGTAGTACTGTCGATTGACCCAGGTCCTATTGTACTGAGCTGCATACACAGCTCTGTTTTATTTCATATTTTTATGGAGGGTCATACTATTCTACTCAATTCCCCTGGTTGAGCTTCCTCTTGAGATCCTCCTGTCTCAGTCTCCAGTATGCTGGGATTCCAGGTGTTCTATTTTTAAAATTAAATTTCTTGAAAATCTGAAGAATATAATCTGTATTGGAACATCCTACCTCTCTTTTCCTTCTGTAGAACTGGATCCACTCTCTGGAATATAGGGATTATGTTCTCTAATGAAATGTAGACTGAGATGAGCCTTGATTTCCATCTTAGGTCCGCCAAGTTAAATTATGTAGGTCATGTTCTCTTCTAGTTCTCTAAGCTTAAGTGCCCTTATGTAAAAAAGTATCATTGTATTTATACTTTACAGATTTGTTTATGAAGATTAAGGCAGATGATCTATTTGTACTTAACATAGTGCATGGATATAGTAATCTTTCCCATATATTTGAAATTATTAAATTGGATTTTCATAATGCATTACATTTTAGCTTGTATTCTTAAATAAAGTCCCTCTAGAGCTATCAAGATAGCTCAGTTGACTAAGTACCTGCTTAAGCAAACACAGGAACCAGGGTTCGAACACTGACACCACATGCTGTGCTGGCCCCGACCCAGAGTGCGCTGAACTGGCCACTAAGTCTAGACGTGGTGGCACATGTCTAAAATCCCAGCACTAGGGAGGCTGAAAACAGGAAGATCAATACAAATCCAAGCTGCATAGTGAGACCCCATACCAAATACACTTAAAAAAATCTAATGCTCAATTTTTCCAGTGATAGAATGAGTTAACCATACTCAATAAATTAATTATTAATACTCAATAAATAGTAATATTTTCTCAGTTTATAATGAATGCTCAATGAAAGATAGGTATTATTTTGTTATTACTATAATTGTTACAACTAACATAATTTGTATCATATGTAAGCTCATTTTAGAGCTTCTGAGAGCACAGAGATATGTGTTGAAATCACTGTTGCTTCTCCATCACTCTCATAGTTGTACTTGCACAACTGGGAATGATTAAAAAGGATTTTGGCATGTATGTGTGAGAATGAGTAAAATGCTTCTGCACTCTGAATAAATATTAATTTCAGTCATTTTGCAATAGAGCTTTGAATATGAAATCTTGAAAGGTATTAAAGAGACACATTGAAAAGTAACTTAAGCCTGTACATTTAATAATGTAAGTAATCATACAAGCCCTAAAAAGATGAGTCTATTATCTGTTAGTAAAAATTGGTTCATTTATCTAATCATCCATCAAAAAACATCAAGCTATAGTCTGAAAAACAGTTGAAAACAATAAAAGGAACATCAACTATTGGAATGAAAAGTTATCTCTGATACATCTTTCTTAACTTCTTATTTTAAGTTAAGAAAATGTATTTTTAAAGAAAAAATAAAAAAGAAACTGTTAAGGGTCATTTTTTTAAATGGAAAAAAGATAATAAAATATTGTGGTGCTAATCCATTTCAGCTAAATAAACAATATTTTAAGTAGGAGAAAAATGAACCAAATTAATAACAATTACTTCTGCATAGTAAGGTTATAGATAATGTTTATTCTCTTTTCATAATTTTCTATTTACTCTTGGGCTTCTGATGCACTACTTAGGGTCTTAAAGTATTTTAAATGAAAATACAATTAAGAGTGAAATATTTATTATAGGGTTTTATGTATGATCTCCATAATACATATGAAATGCTATTGTAATTATTTCTTAATTTGTTGGCTTTTTAAAAGCTCACACTATGATTCTCTTTTACTAATATTACATGAAATGTTGCCTCCTCTTCAAATAAAAATGATACAATACTTTCTATCAAGAATTAAAATTCCCTTGAAGTACAACCTAGAAATCTTTATGCCTTTGTGGCACATGCAATACAGAGCATTTCCAAAGGTTGTGTAATTGCACAGTTGAAGTGTCTATCTCCACCTGGATGCTCTTGGACTTTCTTATAGAAGGTGACATCAAGGATAGGATTTAGGAGTGGAGAAGTATAGGGAAATGTCATTTCAGTTGAAAGTAATAACAGAACCAAATCCTAAGGGAAGAAACAGCATAATAAATGTTGACAAATATAGTTTGCAGCAGTTCAAACAGTGCACTAAGGGAAACATGGAAAATATCCTGAAAACTTAGGCTGTGAGTTAAGAAAAAAAAATTGGTGTGTCGTAGTTAAAAGATGTGACATTTTACCCACAGACAATGAGAAAATAAGAATTTTCCCAAGTGAAAGGTTATACTTTCAAATTTGCAATAGAGGACACTCTGGATGAAAATCAGATCACAGGAAAAGATGTTATTTATCTGTTATGTGTTAGAAACAGTGAGGGCATGGCCTGGATCATTGGTGGTATTTGTGAAGAGATATTTTTTTAATGTAGAGAGGCTTCTTTGGAAAAAACATTCATTATTTTGTTTTACAAAAACAAGAAGTAGTTAGTTAATAAGGACCTGGATTAATGATGCAGAGTCTGTGAACAAGAAAAAATATTTGGAGTGATAAAATGGGTTGTATTTGCATGATTGGAAGACTAAAAATTTCGCTGGATCTTAGAAATGAGGAAGAAGCTAAACCTTATGTGATGCTGTGGAAGGTACAGCTGTTGGCAAAATGGAAGTACATCAGTGTGAGTAAAGGATTGGAAATATCATGACTACTGGAAGGATAAGAACCTAAGCTTTAAGAAGGTAATATTAATAGTGGAAATAATACTGAAGTGTTAAATAAATGTCCAGAGAGGAAGGAAAATCCAAATTTTCTCATAAAACTAAAACTGTGGTTTCTAGAGCATGACTGAAACTAGAAAAAAGAATCAAAACAAAGAAAGAAACAAAAAAATGCAGTAAGTATTCTAACTTTTGTCCTTAACAGTGGTTGTATTAGTGGTAGATTAGGAGTACATTGGAGAAAATTAAAAGTAAATAGAGAAAGCCAAAGTTGAAACAAGACATATAGACATCTATTTAAGTAAGCCTAGACCACTGATGCACAAGCTTTTTGATCTGTGGTGGCCTATCCAACAATCCAGAAGGTAGCAAAATACAGGACAGTAACAGGGACCTGGTGAGTCCTGGCCCACCCTGACCACAATCAAGGGTGCTTGGCTGAGCTTCGGTCTATCCCCATGGTCCTTGGAGCCTTCCTGAGCTGTGGCTCACCCACACTTCACCATAGGAAAGGCCATGCTGAATCACACAGAGGGAGCATTGGTGAGCCTATTACCCCATGGTCGTGGGAGCCTTGCTGACTCATGCTCCATCCCCACCCTCACACACCCTGCAGAGTCTGAGTGAACACTGGGAGCATCAGAAATGTCAAAATGAAGGAGAAAGACAATCTCAAGCTCTATCCCATCCAGAACAATTCCAGGAGACAAGGACATAGAACTTGGAAGTCACACTCTTTAAACTTCTGAAATGATAACAAGTGAAGTAAAGAAACGACTGCATCAGGCTATAGAAGAAATCAGATCAGAAATATTCTCTTAGGTTAAAAATGACAACAATCATGAAAGAATTGTTCAGAACATCTAATAAAGGCACAGATAAAAAAATAGAGAACAATAGAATGATGGAAACTTGAAAGAACAATACAGGAAACAATTAGAATTCATGAGACAGATCTAAACAGATATCAAGTAAACTGAGAATTCCATTAAAATTTAACAAAACTACTGAAGGAAACTAAAGATAGACTTTCAGATCTTGAAGATAGCAAAGAAGATAATGGACACAAGATGAAAGATTTAAAACTAACTAGAAGCCAGGAAACAACAATTTAGAAGCTATAAGATGATGCCAAGAAAATACAATAGAAGACTAATAGGTATTAACAAAATAGCAGAAGTCAGCAAAATGACATAAAAAACTATTTGCAAAAGTACTAGCAGAAAATTTCCTAAACATGGGAAGAGAATCTGACATACACATTAGTGAGGCATATAGAACTCTCATTGGCCATAATCAAGAAATCTATATGTAGTCACATAATAATCAAAATCCCAGGATTTTAGCAAAAGAATAGAAAGCTGTTAGTGTAAAGAATCAGATCCCTTGTAATCGAAAGCCATCAGAATTATGGCATATTTCTAAACACAAACCATCAAATCAAGAAAAGCTTGAAGGAAATTGTTTTAGGTCATGAAAGAAAACACTTCCCAACAGAGATTAATTTAACCTGAAAAACTACCTATCAAATTCAATGGAGAAATAAGGTACTTCCATGCCAAAAAACAAATGAATAAATACTTGGCCATGAACTAACCCTTCATCCCTTCAGACTATAGTAAAAGATATTCTCAAAATAGATCAAAATGATCAGAACTTCAAGAACAACAACAGAAAGAAACCATCAATTAGAGCAAGGAATTAAACAGATGAAAAGAGAAAGAAAAACTATAGTAGGAAAATAATATGACAAAAATAAGCCAATACAATTGTAATGGAGGACTTTAACATCCCACTGTCACAAAGAGTTAGATCAACTAGGTGAAAAATCAACAAAGAAATAACAGAACTAAGTGAAATTTGTGAAGAAATGTACTTACTAGAACTTTACAGATCACTCAGCAATGACAAAAGAGAAGCTCTTCTCAGCTGCACATGGATGTTCTCCAAAACAGAACATATACTAGCACATAGAGCACATTTAAGTGAATTCAAAGGAACTGAAATTATGCTATGCATGTTATCTGGCAATAGTGCAATGAAAATGGAATTTGTTTTGGTCCGCTCATTACACCCTGAGGGCAGGGTTGGAATGGCATGTGGTGTCAGGGATCAAACCCTGATCCCCTGCACCTGCCTAAGCTTGCCTCAGCAGGTGCTTCAGACCACTGAGCTACCTTGCTAGCCCCAAAATGGAATTTTTTGACAAAAGAAACAGCAAAAATTCCACAAACACATGAAAATTAAGCAATGCTCTCCTGACCAATCAATAGGACACAGATAAAATTAAAGAATATTTATAATAAAAAATGTAGATAAAAATTACCAGAACTTCTGGGATGTAACAAAAGCCATCTTAGCAAGGAAAGTTATAGTAGTAAATTCTGACAGCAGTAAATCCCAGCAAGTCCAAATAGACAATCATATACTGTACCTCAAACTCCTAGAAAAAGAGGAGCAAGTCAAGGCCAAAGCCCAAAGAAGATACAAAATTATAAAATGCAAAGCAGAAATTAGTGCAACTGAAACAAGGAAACAATGTAAAGAAAAAGTAAATCAAAGAGTGATTCTTTTAAAGAATAAATAAAATTTATTAACCCCACTCAACCTTATCAAAAGAAAAGGAAAGAAAAAATTCAAAATCTTGCAATGAGGAAATAAAAGGGTGAAATCACTACAGACCATTTAGAAATTCAGATGATCATCAATACCCACTTACAAAATCTTTACTCTCACAGCATGAAACACACAGAAGAAGTGGATACATTCATAGGTATATATGAATTACCAAAGCTGAATAAAAATATACAAAATATATGAATAACCCAAAATCAGTGAGTAAAATCAAAAACATAATAAAAAACCTACAAACCAAGAAAAGCCCATTTCTGATGGATTCATGGCTGAATTCTAAAAAAAAAAAATTAGAGAATATTTAATTTCAACTCTTTCCAAACTCTTCAATGAAATTGAAAAGGCAATTCTCCCAGCTTATTTCTTGGAGGCAAGTATTACTCTCATATGAAAACTAGAGAAAGATCCAATCAAAAAAGAGAACTGCCCTATGACATTTTTGTTTCTCATCTCTTGTTTTCATTTATTACCCTGTTTTTAAATAAACATTTAATTGAGAGACAGCGTGACAGTAATTAGTATGACATGACAAGCAGTACATATTTAGAAGACCAGAATGATGAGCATTCCAAGCATGACCCTACTATTACACATTGCTATTCAGGGCAGTTTCTTAGTTCCTAGGTGTCAGCATATGCAGTCAGGTTGAGAATCCTACCAATAAACTGCTAGTTTCAAAAACCTGCTGAAGATTCTCAAGATCATTGCCTTAACCATCTCCTGCTTTTAAATGTACGCCCCTGTCATGTTTCCTAGCTTTTCTCCTTGACCTCTCTTCGTTGTTTAATCCTTAAGTTCTCACTTTGCTTTTAATTGTGTTTTACTTTCTATATTTATATCTAGGGAAACTATACAATATCTATACGTATCAGTCTGGTTTATTTCACTTATGAGTATATCTTCAAGTGGCATCTACTTAAATATGGTCTTCAAGTTTGTCATTCTTTATAGCTGTGTAATACTTCATTGTAAGAATGTCCTGCTACAATGCTGTATATCGTTAGATTTCTAAGTTTCTGTGTAAAAATATGTAATTGTTTGTTCCAATTTTTACATTTTTTGTTTAGTTTTTTTCGTTTTTTTCTTCACATTCTGTAGGGATTTAAAGTTTAACATATAAATACAGGAAAATGCCTGTTCCATGCTATGTCTAAGATGATGATATTCAGACAGATACTGATGTTAAGCTCAACTGCTTATGCTATAGTGTAATAAGATCATTAAGCTTCTTTTCTAGGGGGTTAACAACTTAAGTTTGCAGAATAAAAATTGGAGAAAAAGAAGGGCTGCAAGGATAGCCAAAATTTGGGCCCTAACCTTTCAAGGTCAGTGAGGACTCAGGACATAAAAGAACCTGTACTGTAACATTCTGCAACTCAGTGATGTCCCAAATTTTCTGATCAAGGAGATTATGAGGAAACATGATCAACAATGTAGAGTGTGCCTAAGGAGAGTCACATGGAGAGAAAACATTCTCTCAGGCTTCACAGAATCCAAATTGGTCAAGCAATGGTCGTGACTCATCCACATGCCTGACACTGACAAAGGATCTACAAACTGTGGTACAGGCTTTCAGGCTAAATCCTGAGTGGATTTGCCTGACTTTGTCAGATACAAAAGTTACATTTCTAATTATATAGGTCTTAATTTATCTTAGTCTTAACCATCCAGCAGAAAAGTATAATAATGAGGTATTAAAAAGTAAAACCATATTAGTATGCTGAGTTGTAAAGGGCTCTAGTCACAAACTTCTGACATCGCCAGTCCTATGGATAAACCACTACTATTATGGACCACTGGAGTATATGGAATCACTTTGCTGAATTCATGCACATATGATATTTAAATGGCGATGGAATACCCATTTGACAAAACTAAAGAAAAAAAGTGGAATGAAGGACCATTTTGTATCTGTATATACAAAATATTTAGGGTAGATATACAGCTACTTTCTCTTAATTCATTGAGAAAAGAGATTTGTACTAATAAGTTTTGGACAACATATCATGTCTGCATCTTCTACTATGAATAGCTACTACAAAGACAAATATATGTGATGTATTAATTGTTGAGACTGTTCTATTAATCGGTTTTGAAATTGTCTCATTCCTATTTGTTTTTCAATAAAATTAATTAAAATAAATACATGTTTGTTTTACATAGAAAAGAGAACTATAGTCCAATAACCTGAATGAACATAGATGCAAAAAATCCTCAATAAAGTACTAGCAAACAGAATGCAGCAAATCATCAAGAAGATTATACATCACAATGAAGTTGAATTCATTCAGGAATAAAAGGATAATTTAATATGCACAAATCCATACATGTAATACACTACATGGCATAATCAAAGAAAAGAAGTCACATGATCACCTCAACAGAAGCAGACTTTTGAGAAAGTCTAACACTTATTCATGATAAAAACCCCACAGAAAATCAGAATAGATGGTCTTTATCTCAGCCTGATAAAAGACTCTATGAGAAACCAGCAGTCAGCATCATAGTTCGTGGACAAAACCTGAAAGCCTTTACTTTAAAATCAGGAACGAGACAAGGATGCCAAGGTGCACCTCTCCTATTGAATATACTTCCAGAAACATTAGCCAGAGCAATTAGACAAGAGAGAGAAATAAAATGAATAATGATTGGAAAGGAAGAAGTGCAATTATCATTATCAGCAGATAACTTGATATTGTACATAGAAAGCCCCCCAAACTCCACCAACAGACGTATAGATTTAATAACCAAACCAGTAACAAAGTCAACACTCAAGCATACATAGCACTTCTGTATACAATGCAGGCACCAGGAGAGAAATTAGGAAACCATGCCTTTTGTGATAACATCCAAAAAATTTAAGTTCTTAGAAGTCAAAATGGAAACATGTTCTGTGCTCCTGCATAGGAAGAATGGACATGGTGCAAATGACCATTTTCCCAAATTTTTTATACAGATTCAATGCAATTCCAATTCAAATACTGTTAGTAGACCTCACATATCTAGAAGAAACATTGATTAAATTCATCCTTATCCTGAAGAAACCTAGAACAGCAAAAGCAATCCTGGGCAACAAAGGAAAGGCAGGAGGAATCACAATCCCTGAACTGAAATTATACCGTGATAAAACCAGCATGGTATTGACAAAAAAAAAAAAAAAAACAGATGTGAGGATCCATGGAACAGATTAGAAGATACAGACACAACTACAAATATTTTCAGATACCTTTTCTCAGTAAAGAATTCAAACATGTTGACTGGAAGAAAGATAGCCTTTTTAATAAGTGGTGCTGTAATAATTAGACCCAGGTCATCAATATATACTAAATTACACTCAAATGAATCAAAATTTAAATATTAGAACATAAACAGTAAGTCTTATGGAGGAAAACATAGGTAGAAATCTTAAAGACTTAAGGGTAGGTGTAGATTCCTTGAACAAAACCAAACTAATGGGAAGTATTTCACTTAAGAGTATGAACAACTGAAATCTCATCTTTTTGAAAACTTTCTACACATCAAGAGAAATCACCAACAGAAAAACCCATGAATTGAGGAAAAATTACATCTGACTGTCTTTAAGAAAAAGGACTTTGTAAAACACACTATGAATTTTAAAAAATAAGGCCCCAAATTCAAAGACAAAATCCAAAAAATGAGCATCTGAGATGCATACTGACTTCACAGATGAAGAAATCCAAATGGAAAATAAATATATGAAAAAATATTCAACGTCATTCATCATAGAAGAAATGCAAATGAACTGCAATTCCATCTCACATCAGAAAGAATGGCTGTCATCAAGAAGTCAACCAATAACAAATGCTAGAGTGGCTGAGGGGAAAAAGAATGCTTCCTCACTGTAGACTGGTACAACCATTGTGGAAATCAGTGTGGAGATTTCTCAAAAGCATAGAATTGTAAGTTGCATCCAACCCAGCTACTCCCCTCTTACGTATCTTTACAAATGAACTGAAAATATTGTACCACAGTGATAAGTGTTAGCCTGTGTTTATAGTAACACAATTTCTGATAGCTAAATCCTGGAAACAACCCCAGTGCTTGTCAACTGAGGAATGGTTTAAGAAGATGTGGCATTTTTACACAATGGAGGATTACTGAGGTATAAAAAAGATAAATTTGAGGCTTTGATTGGTAAATGGATGCAACTAGATTCTGTACTCTTAAGTGAAATAGGTCAGACCCACATTCAAAACAGAAAGACTAAAAAACATCAGAAAGGTACAGTGGTTACTGGGAAAGGGAAAGAATATGTTTAAAAGGAGGAAAATGCAACACGAGGAACAGAGCAGGAGGGTGTAATGATGCACTATGTCTATGTATTCATACAGATTGGCTTAGATACTTGTACTGTGGATTTCTGCAGGTATATGGAAATAAACAGTTAATGCTTAAATTTTTTTTTCTTTTTAATTTCTTATAACTTCTTCCAATTTTGCATACATACAACTGGTAATATAAACAACAGTTTGAAGACAGCACTATGCAATACAACAAACATAGACAAATTCAGTTTAGTTTGTTTAGTGCAATTGCCTATCATTTCTAATGTTCTTTTTATTATCATTATTTTGTATTCTCTTCAATTTTTTAAATTTTAAAATATGAAAGGTACAATAGACAGTGTGGAATAGAACAAAAGAAAGAAAAACTGGTATGAGAAAAAGGATAGAGAGGGGCAAAGAGATATATTTATGTGTGTATGCAAATGAGTTGGATAGTGCTGATTTCTGCTGCTCTTCAGAGGGGTGTAGTTGATGCTTAATTTTTTTCTTCTTTTTAATTTCTTAAGATTTTTTATCTTTTTAAAAAACAATTTTTCATGCTTATATCTGATAATCTGAACAACTAATTTGAAGATAACATTATGCAATACAACAAGTATTGAATTCTTATTGTTTCTTTTGATGAAATTCTGTATCATTTTTAATGTTTTACTTTTTGACTGTTCTGTATTGCCTTTAGATAATAAATAAGCATAGTAGAAATATGGAAAAAACTTGAAAGCTTTTTGAATATAACAGCATATTACAATGTGTATAGGATACATCCATGTTAGTACTTGTTTTAGTAAATAGATTCTTTTCATGTGATTGGGGATGGGGAAACAGCTCAGTACAATAAATGCTTGCTTGTCAAGTACAAGGGCCTGAGTTCAATCCCCAGTTCTGCAAAACGAAAGCCTTTTTATGTGATGGTCACCAATCACTTTTCATATTTATTTTCTTTGCATACTGTTTGTTCAATTCCATGAACAAAGTTTCATATATATTTGCATATGTCATATTTAGTAACTATTCTCAGATATATTTACATATGCCATACTTAGTAAGTATTCCCTAGTAAGTATAATTGTTCCCCTCCAACGAAAAGCAGAAAACAGCAATATAGCTATCCAAGATAACCCACGTATATCTTTTTGCTCCACCCCTAATCCTTTTCCTTATCCAAGTTTTTTCTTCCTTTGGTTGACTGCAATGATAAAATATGATTACAAAATGATAAAAAAAACATATTTTTAAAGTGTCTACAATAGTCTTTTTTTTTACTAAGTGGAAATATATTGCATTATTATAGTATGTACCCTATCCAGCACACTTGGGGACAAATTACATATTACATCTAATTTTGACTTTTCATTTACTTTACCTTTCAGATGATAGATCATTCTATTATCTTGCCTCTTTTAAAGTCACAAACATTAAATACAGAGAAAATTATGGAATGAAATCTTCAAGAGATTTTACAGAAAGAAGTCATCAAATTGAAAAAATGGTAAGCTTAATCGAAAATGTTAGTGTTTCTGAATACTTAACTGCATTGTTTTGAATGTGGACATTTTAGGCAGTCATGTCCACCACTGGTTCTAGGTCCACTTCTCAGAGGCAGATCTGGCTAGGGCAGTAATGACCCACGTGTGGGATCCACTGCTTCATGAAACCTATATTTTTCTTCATATGAATGTTGGTTTATGTCCTGAAATAACTAAGTAAATATATATGGGAAGTAGATTTCCTGAAATATTTCATGTTCAAAATTACCTTATTCTGTGTTTCACTCAACTGATAACTTGGATGGAAAATTTTTAATTGAGTATAATTTTTCCTCAAAAATTTAAGACTTCATTTTTGTTACCTTACTAAATGTGGCTGATCAGAAATTATTTCTTCCTAAGTGACCAAGTTTATCTCTCAAATCTTTAATACTTCTCTTTTTAGGTATTGAATTTTTACAGCAATGTCCCTTGGTATTTAATATTTTCTTTTGTTCATTTGTAAGATTAACTATAAGGTGAGCAATCAAGGCCCTACCATGTCATTTAAGATGTGTTCTTTCCTCTGTCTTTCTCAGAAGTCAGAAACTATTTTGAATTTTATTTAATCACCTATTGTAGTTTCATCATCTATATTGTTTCCCTATGGAGTATGTTGCACAATTTTGCTGATCTTGCATTGTTGTGCAAATGGAATCACATTACATGATTCTGTGACACTGTCACAACTGTTGGAGGGATGTCTACCATGCCATGCTGTGCCACTGCCCTGCTGGAGCACTCAGCAACCAGGATAATATACTCTCAGCTCTAGTAATGACCTAAAGAGGTAGTATTTAAAATAAAGAGTATGGTGTATTTGGAAAAGGACAGAATATAAGACAGACAGCTGCTCTGGAGGAGGAAGAGGCATCGAAAAGGTGATCACTCACAAGCCTTTGTGCCTGGTTCCTTTTATTTAGAACTAGTGATTTTTCTCATCCCCCACATGGGCACTATCTGATTGGTTCTCTAGCTGTTTTTGAACCTAATTTGGGCATTTTGGCCTACATTGTTTTTGGTTATTTGATTCACTTCTGCCTTTTTTGTGCTGGATAATTGCCTGAAGTGAAGCCTCATACAAAGGCAGCTTAATCTTAGATGTTAAGCCAAGAGGACATGTGTGTGTGTGGTGTAAATGGCATAGTAGGCTAAAGTGTGAATATATATGTTAGTATACAAGTGTAGGGGTGTGTGTGTGTGTGTGTGTGTGTGTGTGTATCCTTACATGGCTACCCTTGTCTCCTTTGTATTTTATCTGGTTGGAAGGGTCGGTTAGCCTGCTCTTTTGTGTTGCTAGAGACAGACATCCCTGCTTTGCATGTCAGCTCTTGCTGAAAACATTTCCCATGAATTCTGTCACCTGGCACCTTTCTTATGTCAGACTTCTCTTTCTTTACCTTTGTCTTTAAAATGGATGGAGTCTAACTGCAGCCAAAAAATGCCTTTATTAAGATTTCCTAATAATTTCTTTAATAAAGCATAATGAAATCCTGTTTTATCCTCTTCCCTACTGATGACTCCTTGTCCCTACAATGTTTTTTTTTTTCATTCAGCATTTGATTTAAAAGTTTTTCTATTTTATTACATAAAATTAGGGGTTCAATTACTTTCATCTCTGTGTAGAATACTATAATAGGGACACACTGCTTTCTTAACTAATTTTATGATTGGTGAACATCTGTCTATACATTTTATAGCTAAAGAACAACCTTACCTGTTTTCCCCTATATAGTAAGCAATTTTTTAATCACTATAGTTGGATAGTAAGTCATTCCCAGTGGATCCAACATATTGTCTCCTTATATTAGTGGAGATGTCTCTTTTTCTGTTTTTGACAAACTTTTTATTTTGTCATGTCTCAATTTCATCCACAAAATTTAGCCACTATTACTCAACAGTAAGTGTTGGAAACTGTTACACTGGTTTGTTACAGCTTCCACAGAACTTATGACAAAGTAGGCATTACAAACAGCAAAATTTTATTTTCAAATAGCTCTACAGACCAGAAATTCTACCTTGTAGCCATCCCAACATTTCTCGACTTAATGCTGCATAGAAACGAGGCTTGGATACATGGTCTCCATCTTTACACATCTTCTTTCTCTGCTTTTCCACTCTGATAAGGGCCTTATAGTTGGGTTCAAAGCCTTCCAAGATAATTTGTAATGATTTTCTTTAAGATAATTATATCTCCAAATACTTTTGAAAACTAAGGTCACATTCCTACATGCCTGGAATAAGAGAGATAGCACCATTCATCAGAGAACACTGAAGATTATCATATTCTTGTTCAGGTTTAAATTAGATTTATTAGTCCTTTTTTGTAGTAAAGAACACATGAACAAAGATAGCAGTCATGTTGGAGATTTAATTTAACTTGCATTGATTCTAGAGATTAGTGTAGAAATAGTTATCTCCAACTTGAAGTATTTCAATAAACCTTTAAATCATTTTTCTGAAAAGTTGTACGTTTGCTTAAATTCTTTTCATTCTATCATGGGGCCATGATTAGTTTTCAAGTCAGTTTTTATCATCATTTATGATCATTGGGACAGCTAACATGCTGGTCCACAAATCAGAAACAGTATCAATCTTATGTCTAGTTAGACACATATCTTTTTCATATATATATATGGGGATGGGAGGGGGGATGGGTGTATAAAAGATTGGGAAGAAGTAATATATAGTCAATGGAAAATGGAAATATACTCTTTAAAGGTTCTAATACTAGGAGAAAATATCATACCGTGTCTTTTAAATAGATTGTAAGTCAAATATACAGAATAAATCTTAAGACAAAAATTCAGATAAAATAATATTCAGAAAATTAAATACTAATTAATTTAAAATTAAATGTTTCAAAACAATTGAAAGAAAAAGTATTCATAATAGTAAAGAATTACAAAGAATAAAACATAAATACTGGAATGACAAATGACCAGTACTTCTAACAGTTTGGGAATAGGATATCACACAAAGTTCTAGTGTGTCATGGTCATGGACATGGATAATATCCATAACATTTATTGGTGGCCAGGTGTCGCCTGTGGGACAGAGATACTGCTATTTCTTTGATATCTACCCTATAGATCCAGACAGAATCATGACCCATAGGGTGGAGAAGTCCATTTGTAGAGTATGCTGATGGAAATATGTTGCTGCTATATACAACAGAATAGCTGAAAGACTGCTTTTGTACACCTTATTCTCTTGTGTTTAATTGTTTACCTATTTGGTGGGTTCTTTCCATTCTCATTAATGGAGTTGTGGTCATTTTGCTCCTCCTCTAGAACATCTTTTAGTAGTCTGTGTAGGTTTTGGCTTTGCCATCATGAAATTCTTTAGTTGTTCTTTGTCACGGAAGTATTTTACTTCTATATTATACTTGAAAGAGAGTTTTACAAGGTATATCGGCTATAATTTGTTTTCTTGTAAGACCTGAAGTAATTTGCTCCATGCTCCTCTTGACTTGATGGTTCGTGAAGAGAAATCTGCCATGATCCTGATGGTTTTCCGCTAAGCGTGATCTGTTTTTTTCTTTAGTGACTTTTAAAATACTATTCCTGTGCTGAATTTCTGGGATCTTGCTTATTATATGTCTGGGTGTGTTTTTAATTGGGCTGATGTTCTTTGGAGTTCTATATGTTTCAGTTACCTGAATGTCAGATGGTTTCCCCATATTTGGGAAGTTTTCTGTTATTACCTCCATCCATGTTCTTTTTATATCATTTGTATTGACTCCTTCTTTCTCATTGATGCCTATTAGTCTCATATTGTTCATCTTTTTATTGTTTTGCAGGTATTGGATTAGCTTTTTCTGTATCCTAGTTGTTTTTAAGAGATCTTTTCTTGCTTTTTCACTAGCTACAATAGTATCTTTAAGGTCTGAAAGTATGAATAGACTTTCTATTCATACTTTCTTTCAAATGGTTTTGCCAGCTTGTGATTGAAGTTTTAAATTCCTGTATATCACCTTGGATCTGCTTCATGCATTCTGTTTTTTTCCTATATTGTTTAATCAGTGATTCCATCATTTTAATATTTTGCTCTATTTCTTTATCAGTGTCTTCTTTAGGAGCACTTAATGCTTCTTTCATTATAATTATCATTTCTTTTTTTACTTGAGAAATTATTTCTGATGTTATTTCTTCTATACCTTTCTGCAGTTGTTTCTTTACTTCACATGCTATTATTTCAAAGAGTTCAGGTGAGTGATTTCCAATTACTTCTATGTTAGTGTCCTCTGCATTTGTTCTGGGTGGGCTAAGAGCCTGAGACTGCATTTTGCTCCTTCTCTTTGTCATTCTCTATAGCACTATCTTCTGCCCTTTGGTGTAGAGCCTAGAGAGAGTAATTACCTTAGCACCAGGACCAGATCTACCAAGTTTAAACTCATCCAAGTGGGTGTGGCTTGGATCTGGTTGCTGTGCCCCACTTTCTGTTGCAGCCCTTGGAGTTGAACCCTCTATGCCACTCTGGCGAGATGTTCTATTCCTGAATCAGCTGGGTGGGTCTTTCCTCTAGCCTCTTTGCAGGGAGTTCCATGCTGGGCATGGGCTCTGGGTAGAATGTGAATCTGCTGGGCCCAGAGTCATCTCACTCATATGCCTGGCCTGGGCTCTAGGTCAAATTAAACTTTTTTGTCTATGTCCTCCTTACCTACCCCTATGTCCTTAATGTTTCTACCTACTTTGTCTTCCAGAAGATTTAGTGTTTCAATTTTAATATTTAAATCTTTGATCCATTTTTACTGTAGTTTTTTGCATGATGATAGGCATGGGTCTATTTTAAGCTTTTGATGTAAGAAAAGACAGTATTTTCAGCATCATTTATTAAAGAGGTTATCTTTCTCTGTTGAAAATTTTTGGTCCCTTTTTGAAAGATAAGATGGCTCAGTGTGTTTGTGGTTATATCTACATCTTCTAATCTATTCCACTGATGCTCAGGTCTGTTTTTATTCCAGCACCATGTTGATTTTATTACAGTATCTTTTCAGTATAATTTGAAGTCAGGGATTGCAACACCTCCTGCCTTTCCTTTGTTTTCCAGAATTTCTTTTGCTGTCTAGTTCATTTCTGATTCCAGATATACTTTAGGATTTCTTTTTCTAGATTCATGAGGTATACTAATGGTATTTTATTTGGAATTACATTGAATCTGTATAACAATTTTGGGATTATAGCCATTTTTGCAATGTTGGTTCTTTCTATCCAAAAGCAAAGAATATCTTTTGATTTTCTGAAATCCTTCTTGATCCCTTATTTTAGAAAACTAAAATTTTCACTATATAAATCTTTTATTTCCTTTGTGAGATTTATCCCCAAATATTTCATCTTTGGGGGTATCGTTTTGAAAGGTGTGGTCTCCATAAATTTTCTTTTGATGCATTTCTTGTTTGTGTATAAAAATTCTATTTATTTTTAAGAATTGACTTTGCAGCCTGTTATGCTATTGAATTGGTTTATAAAACCTAAAATGTCTCTTAGTGGAGCTTTTCATATCTTTGAATTTTTCTTTCATTTTAATGAGTTTGGCTAGGGGTTTATCAATTTTACTTATTCTTCCAAAACACCAACTCTTCAACTCAATAATCCTTTGTATTGCCTTCTTCAGTTCCATTTCATTTAGTTTTGCTCTGATCTTTATAATTTCATATTTTCTTTGAGCTTTGGACTTACTCTTATTTTTCTAGGAGTTTGAGGTGAAGAATATGATTCTTTATTTGAGCTCATTCAGCTTTTTTGATGTGAGAATTTATCTCTATAATTTTTCCTCTTAAGACAGTTTCATTGCATTCCACAGGTTTTGGTAAGTTGTATCTGTATTTTTGTTTGATTTTAAATATTTTTAATTTCTTCTTTAATTTCATCAGTGACCCATTCATTGTTCAGGAGTGTATTATTCAGTCCCCATGATTTATAGAGTTCTTGCTGTTTCTTTTGTCAATGATTTCCAGTTTCACTGAACTTCTATTAGAAAATATTCATGCATAATTCTTTTGCATCTACTTGAGTATGTGTTATGTGCTACCATATCATCTATTTTGTAGAACATCCCATGTGCAGCTGAGAAAAATATGTATTCTGATGCTTCTGTGGAACACTGCACAGATATACTAAGTCCACATCTTCACGGGTTTGATTTAATTTTGTTATTTCTTTGCTGAGTTTTTTGCATGGTTGATCTATATGTTTATGTCAATGGGATATTAAAGTCTCCCAGTAAAATTATGTTATTGCTCATTAGATTTTTCATATCTGTTAAAATTTCTCTTATATAGTTGGGTGCTCCTACATTGGGTGCACATATATTTATAATTGTTATTTCTACCTCTTGAACTTTTCTCCTAAAAACTATGTAGTGACCTTCTTTTTTTTAAATCACATGTATGTTGAAATTAACATTTCCAGCAACCAGAATAGCTACTTGTGCTTCTTTTCTGAGTTCCTGTTACATGGAGCATTGTTTTCCATCCTTTGACATTCAGTCTATTAATGTCTTTCTGAGTGAAAAGTGTTTCTTGTATGGAGTATATTGTTGAATTTTGTTTCTTTATCCACTCTGACAGTCTGCATCTTTCGGTTTACACTGATAGTTATAAAAGATGTATATTGTCTTATCTTTGTCATGTTATTTTCTACTGTAGTGTCCCTACTTTCCCCCATTTGCTTAAACACTTGCTCTGCTTGGTGGGTCTCTTCTGTTATTTATAAGTTGTGGTCATCTTTTTCTCTTTCTAAAATGTCTGTCAGTACTCTTTGTAGGGTTTGTTCGGTTGTCATGACTTTTTTCAGTATTTCTTTGTCATGAAGTATATAATCTCCCCATTCAATTTAACAGACGGTTTTGCATTGTACTTCAGTCTGAGTTGAAAGTTGTTTTCTTTCTGGACCTCAATATCTCACTCTGAACTCCTCTTGATTTGATGGTCTGTGTTGAGAAATCTGCTTTGATTCTGATAGGTTTTCCATTATAGGTGACCTGTTTCTTCTCTCTAACAGCTTTTAATAGTCGGTTCTTATGCTGAATTTCTGGGATCTTGATTATTATGTGTCTATGTGATGATTTATTTTTATTATGGCTATCTGGAGTTCTATGTGCTTCAATTATCTGTCTATCATTTTCTTTTCCCACACTTAGAAAATTTCCTACTCCTACTATTGCAAACACCCTTTTTATGTTTTGTATTATCCAGCTGTTTTGTTGATACCTATTAGTCATACATTAGTTTTCTTTGCATAGTCTTGCAGGTGTTGTATTATTTCCTGATTTCTCATCATTTTTAAGAGATGTTTCCTTTCATGTTTACTGACTGCAATAAGACTTTCAAGGTCTGAAATTCTATCTTCTGTTTCATTCAAGTGGTTTTGCCAGATTTCAATGGAATTCTTAATTGCTGTATATCTGTTTGAATCTATTTCATGCATTCTAATTCTTTCCTGTATTGTTCATTCACTGTTTCCATCATTTTCCTATTCCTTTACATTTGTTTTTTTAAATCTGTTTCTTCCTTAGATGTATCAAGGACTTCTTTCATGGTTGTTGTCATTTCATTTTTTACCTGATATTATTTCTGATTTCCTTCATAGCCTGATTGAGTTGGGTTTTTTGTTTGTTTGTTTTGTTTTGTTTTACTTCATTTGTTATCATCTCAGAAATTTCAGGTGTGGGACTTCTAAGTTCTTCTATGACCTTATCTCTTGGACTTGTTTTGGGTGGGCTACTCATTCGAGATAGCCTTTTGTTCCTTTGTCATTTTTTGCAGTGATTGTAGGTGGAAAAGGTACAGGTCAGCAATGTTTTCTGGAGAATGGGAGAACAAAGTAGGCTCACAAGAACTCCTGCTATATGGCATTCAGTGTGGCTTCTACCTCATTAAAGACATTGGGGCAAGCCACAGTTCAAGCAGGATCTAATGATGATGATGAGGGCAGGCTGAAATTGTGCAAGGCTCTCTTGGTGGTGGATTGGCATAGGGTAATGTTCCCCAAGACTCATACAGGTCACTGTGGTAGTCATCTCCGTGGTGGTCTCCAAGGCAGGGAGGGGTAGCCTATTCAGAGGAACTCCAGTGGGAAGCTAGGGATGCAGGGCTAGGTCCACCAAGTCTCCCCAGTCTTCATGGCAAGGACAGGAAGACAGACTCAGTAGAACTGTGGTGGATTGCTTGAGTCAGAGTTAGGCTTGCCTATCACTATTTTAAATTATTAATAGTTTAAACCATGAGTGTTCAGCAAAATTTTTAAAAGATAGTCTTTGTTCTTCTTTAAAGCTCACTTGAACCCAGACCCATAGATGTGGTAAGGTTTGCCATGAAACTGTTTAGTTTCAAAGCTTAATGTATGTTTTGAATACATGCCATTGTTTTAAGCAAAGTTAAAAAAATGGGTATTACCATACTTCAAACAAGATAATAATTTCTATATTGAGAATCACACCACACTGGTTTGATTTTTTTCCTTTAGTACAAATATTTATAATAAAAAGTCAGTCTATGTTAAATCAGGAAATGAATAAATTTGAATTAAACAAGCTTTCTCCATACTAGAAAAACAAAAACAACATTTATATTAAAACTATTTTAATTCAAAATAGTCTAATTTTTAAAAAATGTCAATATGCCCTGCTCATTTCAGAGTTATGTCATTTAAATTAAATAATTTACCTGAAATACAGAAAATGTATAATAGGAAAAAGTAAACTTCAGGGTTACTTTGCAAATCATCTGGTTAATGTGCATCATGAATCAAATCTTAGCTTTCAGGGCAATTACAGTCTTCACTGTTTTTAGATTGGCACTTAAGAAAAACTTTTGAGAAGTCCTCAAAGCTGTAGATCACTCTATTAACTCCAAGGGAGAATTAGACTCCAAACTTTCCAGTTTCCCTCCTACTACCAAGAAATGACACCCATTTCCAAGTTCTTTCTGATATCAATAAAGAAATAAAACTAAAATGCTCCACTCTTATGTAATCAAAAAGTACACTTGGTGATTCAGTACGCTTTATACTAATCTCAAGCTTGCTCAGTCCATCTGAATTAATGATATTTTTGCAATAGAATATCTATCATGCTTGAACTAGAGAGTGTCGCAGTTTCTTCAGATTTTTACCTATGTATTATCACACTGGAAAAGCAGTTCTCTCTCTCTTATTTTTATTAATTTATTTATTTTGGTGGAACTGGGGATTGAACTTGCCAGGGAAGCACTTATTCTACTGAGCCATTTTCCCGGCCCAGCAGTTCTCTTTTACTGTACTTTTATATATTAATTTTATTGAGAAACAAGCAGCAATGAGACAGTTTCAAACAGGTTAGTAGGACAGTTACAATAATTAATTCATAGCATATTGTTGTCTTCGTAGTATTCATAGTACAAGATGCAGACATGGTCCCTTGTCTAAACATTATTAGTTTAAAACTTTCTTTTCATTGAAGATAAAGTAGCTGTATGTCTATGCTATTTTTATGTAAAGATATCTTTTTTTTACTACAAAATGGTTCTTTATATCCCTCTTTTTTGTTTACTTTTGTCAGAGATGGATATTCCATTGCCATTCATTTATTGTAGGTGCACAAATTCAGCAAAGTAATGCAATATAGTCCAATAGTCTATATGAGTAATGGGTTATCTGCATGATTGGCAATGTCAGAAGTGATTGACTTCAGCCTTGTATAGATCAGCATATTAATTTGGCTTTACATTTTATATCTCATTTTTATACTTTTCTGCTGAATGGTTAAAACCAAGATAAAACAAGACCTACAAAACAAAAAGTTTAACTTTTGTATATGACAAGGTCAGTCAAATCTCCTCAGGAATTAGCCTGAAAACCTGTACAGCAGTTTGTAGATCTTTTGTCAGTGTCAGCCATATGGATGAGTCCTAGCCATTGCTTGACCAGTTTGCTCACTGTGAAATACTGACAGAATGTTTTCTCTCCATGTGACTCTCCTTAGGCACTCTCTACATCATTGATCACTTTCCTCTGTGGCCCCATAATTACCTTGATCAGAAAATTTGAGACACCACTGAGTTACAGGATGTTACAGTACAGGTTCTCTTATATCCTGAGTCCTCACTGTCCTTGAAGGGCTAGGGCCACAATGTTGGCTATCTTTGTAGCCCTTCTTTTAAAAGAGAAAGGAAATTTTCATAGAACAATCATTTTAAATGTATCCAATAGCCAAGAACTTCTACTAACTAAAATTCCTCTTAAACAGGAATGAGTTAGAGCAAGAAAATCTCATAAACTCCAGGAAGAGTCAAAGTTTTTAAAAATTAAAGAAAGATAGTGTTAGGAAAGTCAGTCAAACTGAGATAACCCCAGAGTTTTCATAGCTCCTTCTAAACAGAACCATGTGATCCAAACTAGATAATGGAGGTAAGTCAGTAGATGAACACAAAGAACTCAAACACTGAAGCAATCAAAGGAAGTGGGGGTGGGGGGAGATGACTCAGTGGAATAAGCACCTCCCTGGAAAGTGCAGGGACCTGAGTTCAATTCCTGGTTCCACAAAAAAAAAAAAAAAAAAAAAAAAAAAAAGGAATGGAGGGTGGCCAGATAGCTCAGCGGACTAAAGTGCCTGCTTAGGCAGAGCGTAGCAGCAGGGATTCCATTCCCAGCATGCTGTGCTGGCCCCGCCCCCAGGGTACCCTGAGACAGCAAGCACTGCCAACTATTCATACCTGCAGTAGTCATAGAAGCCTAGTCCTTTAGAATTTCCTCTATTGTTAGTGCGCATTACCATCCTTAGGAGACCTCAGGGTCTGGAGATCTGTGCCAAGCAAGACTTCTGTGCAGCTACCTACCTGAGTGCTTGAGCTGTGGATGCAGTGAATCTCACTCACAATTTCCCTGCTTTCCCCATGTAGGTTGGAGAGAGCCAAATGGAGTCAACCCTTCAAACCTATTATAGGTGTAATTGAGAAAATCCCAGTCTTTGGATTTGTAATCTAGTTATGTGGTGTTTGGCACAAGCTATAAGATATCAGTTTCAGCAAAATCAGTAAAATTTGAAGTATCATCAATATTTTTGATTTCTATAGGGATTGCTGCTGGACTTTCCCTTATGTGCCCCCAGACTATACCTTCAAAGAAAGGGTGGATTTTTATTTCTTCCACTCCACTATACCCAATTCTGTTTTCAGAATCAATACAAAATGTGAAAATTAAGTCCTTGGCTTTCTCAGAAATAGGCACTCCTGGAGGAAATACTAGAGTTTCTAGTTCATCACTTTTCTCTATGTTTTCTGAGGCTTTTCAGAGCAGAAAGGTGGAAAGCCCACTAGCATTTCATACATAGTCACTCCCAAAAACTATCACACAGTTTTTTGTAACTGGTCTGCATGAAGACTTCTGGAGCAATGTAATCTGGTGTCCCAACTGTGGAATATGCCACCTACCTCCTATTTTTCTTCCAGGTTTCTGCTTTCCTCCTTGAGTTCATGTTCTGGACTAAGAAATCACTTGGTGGATTGTGAGTGAGATTTCTGTAAAATTCAGTTCTTTGAGTTTTCTTTAATCTTGTGCATAAACCAAAATGAGATAATTTTACATGTCCCTCGGTATCCAATAAAAGGTTGTCTGGCTTAATATTCTGATGGATAAAACCTAACTGTTGGATTCCATCTATGGCCAGAACAGTCTCTGAAGTGTAGAACTGTGTTTCCTCTTCTGTCAAGGTATCTTTCCTTAACAAGGTCATCTTGTCACCTCCAAAAAGAAATTATATAATTAGATACAGGTTCTCCTTATCCTGAAAACTGTAAAACATCTTCACCATCCAGGCACCATCTGCTTCTACCAAAATATCTCTTTCTTAGGTCTTGCTTTATTGTGGTCTTAACCGTCCAGCAGAAAAGTATAAAAATGAGGTATATAAAGTAAAGCCGTATTAATATACAGAGCTGTGAAGGGCTCAAGTCAACAACTTCTGCAGATAACCCACTGCTATTGTGGACTGCTGGACTGTGTTGGACTGTTTTGCTGAATTCATGCACCTATAGCATTTAGATACCAATGGAATACCCATCTCTGACAGGACTAAATGAAAAACAGGGTTACAAAGGAAGGACCATTTTGTATTTGTATATACAGAATAGTTAGGATAGATATACAGATACTTTTGCTTAACTCAATGAGAAGATTTGTACTAATAGTATTTGGACAGAATATCCTGTCTGCTTCTTATATTATGGATAACCACTAAGAAGATAACAATGTACAATGTATTAATTATTGGAACCATCCTATTAATCAGCTTTGAAACTATATCACTGATATTTGTTTCTCAATAAAAAAAAAATTTTAAATCTCTTTCTGCTTAAATATGTGTCACCTGCTCTTTTTCAAGGGTATCAATCTTTTTCAATATCTTCATTGATAGAAGTGGCCTGTGTCTTTCTTCTGGACCAGCTGTACCTCTCCAAAAGCTCCGCTTCCTGTAACTTTCAGAGATTCAAAGTCATCCCGGCCGAGCCTAATCCTCTTGAGCTGTAAGAACTCTGTTTCTTTGCAAGCATGCTGTGACTGGCATAACTTTTTCTCTCCATCTGTTAATCCTTCGTCCATAGCCACTTCTCATTTCTTCAGCCTGGTTTCTCTCTCTTCATGCTGTAAAAGTAGGTTGCTGTAAAAATTCTCCAATGTGCGCTTGGCTACAGTCACTCTCTGGTGTGGTTGTTTGTAGGAAAGTTTGTTGTAGTACCTGCCGTCATGGCCATAGCAACAGAAACTGTGTGCAGCCCCCAGTGGCTCAGCTAACTCACCCAGCAGCTGCCAGTGCCATCTGATTATTTCAAACTTAAAGAGTAAAGTATGATTATTTAATGTGATGCAAAGCAGAAAGAATTTATTGAGTACCTATGCTGAGTGTTGTGCTAGGTACCATTTTAACACAGCCTGGTCTCCTGATTCCAGGAATCTCAGACATCTAGGTGCTTCTGCCAGGATTACACATGTCACAGTTGCAAAAATTTGTTTATTGAGATAAAAATAAATATAAATAGAATTTTAAGTGTTTTTCCATACCCTCGGATACACTGGCTTTACTGTGGTAAGAAATGTTCCAAATATTACAAAAATTATACACTGAATGACATGAAGCGTGCAGTGAAATAAGTAGATGACTTTCAAAAATGAAGACTCGGAAGCCCTACAGTCCTGTGCAGAATGCTGTGTCAAAAGATTACAGAAGCTGTCTGTACCTTTATAATCTCATGTTCAACACTAGCATGACACCCACGTATGAACAGCTGGCAGGCTTTTTGTGTTCTACAACTATAAGATAGTTTGAACGACCATCTTTAAGTGTTTTTCTATCTTCCTTTTCTATTTCAAGGAAATAACACTTGTAATATAAAAATTCATTTAATGACATAAATGTTAGTTTTTTGTTTTTGCTTTTCCTATTTTTTATGATTTTTTTAAAATTTTTTACTTTTTTATTCATTTTAATGAAGACAAATAGCAATAGAACAGTATCAGAACAGGTTAGTAAGACAGTTACAATAATTAATACATTGCATATTGTCTTTGTAGCAATTATTCATAGTACAAGATGCGGAAATTATATCTTATCTAAACAATATTAATACAAAGCTTTCTTCTCATTTAACTAACAGAAGGTAACTTTATATCTATCCCATTTGTATATATATATTTTTTTTCACTACAAAATAGTCCTTTATTTATGTCCTCCTTTTTTTGCTTTGTTTTGTCAGAGATGGGTGTTCTATTGTTGTTAGAGAAGCTGTATTTGGAGATGTCTTTAAAGGACCTTTTCATACTTGATGGCAGGTCCAATAATTGTAGGTGTTTGAGTTCAGCAAAATAACCAGATATAGTCCAATACTCCCTAATAGTAGTGGGTTATCAGCAAAACTAGCAATTCTCTGAAGTTGTTGACTTGAGCCTTTTACAGCTCAGCATATTAATATGGCATTACTTTTATATCTTGTGGTTATACTTTTCTGCTGGGTGGTTAAGACCAAGTAAAAGCAAGACCTATATAAATAAAAATGTAACTTTTGCATCTCACATGGTCAGTTAGATCCCCTCAGGATTTATCCTGAAGCCATGTATAGCACCTTTTGGATCTTTTGTCATTATCAGTCAATTTTTTTCACATTCTACAGGGATGTTTTTTTTTTTCTATATTTTAGGGAAGGGTCTACAAGGTGTTCAGGGTCTCACTACTATATCAGTAGTGATTGTTCTATTTACAGCCTTTCAACTACTGGGATTACAGGTGCATGCCACCACCCTAGTCCCAATTGTTGTCTCAGAGAGGAAGGGGAAGGGGTTGCTGCACAAGAGGCCTGAGGTTCAAACCCCCAGCCCTTGTGCTTGCTTGCAGGAGCTTTAATCTCTTGAGGTATTTGTCCTTCTATAGGGACTTATTTATTTATTTATTTATTGTTTTGACAGAACCAGGTATTGAACTCAGTATTGAACTCAGGCTCTTTGCTTGCCAGGCAAGTACTTATTCTATTGAGCCATTTCTCAGGTCCCTCAACTTGGATTTAAAGTTCAGAATATCTGTGCTTGTTGGAAAATAACAGTTCCATGTTATGCCTCAGGCGTTTGATATTCACACAGTGATGTTCAGCTCAACTGCTTCTGTTACAGGTGATAATATCATTAAACTTCTCTTCTGGATGTTTAACAACTACAGTTTGTTTAAAGCAGATTAAAAATTAGAGAAAAAGAGAATCTACTACAATAGCCAATATTTTGGCCCTAACCTTTCAAGGTTAGTGAGGACTCAGGACAAAAGACAACCTGTTCTGTGACATCTTGTAACTCAGTGGTGGCCCAAATTTTCTGATTTATGATTTTATTTTTATTAACACAGTTTAATGCATGTTTCACAGCTACAAGCTTAGTCTCACATGAAAATGGAGGATGTGTAATGACATATTTCAAAAACACAGAGACAGTGAAATAGATGCATTGCACAAAATTGTGTAGCTCTAGCTAATGTATACTTGTATTATTTGACCCCCCCCAAAAAAATGTATGATTGAACGTTTTTGATTCAATGATTTATTAACCAAGAACTTTCAGGGAAAAAGAAATTATAAGTAAACAAACATCAGGAAAGAGCAAAGAAAGAAACTAAATAAAGATATAGCTTCAAAAGTGCAGACTCAGCCTGAACTGGGTAGGAAATCTGCAGCTCAGATTTATTACAGAGGCCATTCTGTGTAGAATGCATAAGGTTTGGCTGTTTATCTCATTGAAATCAGAGGTACTCAGATGTTCCTAGGGTGGGTGATGTGCTCAGGTCAGACAAGGACAAACCTGGGGAGAAGCCCATGTGTGAGCTATTCTTGGTCAATTTAGAGAAGGTGGGGGATTGGCATGTGCACCCCCTGAGTGCATCATAGGCAGAGCATAAATGTAAGCTGCAATTCTTTCATCACACTTCCTCATTGTGTAAGTGAATCTAGCTTCTTAAGCAACCTCTAAAGAAGGAAGTGTGTGTTTTCTTGATATGTAGCTTGATAAATGCCACATCCCCATTGGCATGGGTCTCTAGATCAGCTGAGGAACAGTCCTAGCTCTGCTTCTCTTTCTCTAGATACTGAGGACACCATATGGTGTCCTGCATCCCCACAATAACTCACTTTGGTGGGAAATAATAGAAACTCAATTAGTAAACAAATTCAAGGTATACAGATAAAAATATAATGAGAAGATTTAGGAAAACCTAGAGATTTGTTGGCCTCAGATAAGGCTAGATTCAGATGATAAAACAGTGTCCTCAGGCTCTTTTCTTCCTTTTTATAATGCACTGTGTGGCAAATATAATGTTTAGTAGCTAGTCTATACTTACAGTTTTCTAGGTTAGTGACTGAAGCAGAAAAAGGGAATTTTCTATAACCATCCTCAGGGAGATGTCTGAAGAATAAAACATTACCTGACTGGACAAAGTTGGAACATGTGTCCATCACTGCTTATTAACCCAGTGGCATGGAGAATACAACTGGGCTCCTTTGTGTGGTATTGGGGAGGGCAATTGGGGCTTCCTTTGAATGATTTGGATGAAACTATGCCCCCTGGTTCATTCAGTAGTCCGTTTGGTGCTTCTACTTGAGGCCCTCAAAGTTACCACATCTATTTCACATTCTTGGAAACTGCTTCCTGTCCCATTGTCTCATCCCTGTTTTGTTTTCCCAGCTCAGCAAATGATTTTGATATAGGAATAATATCAGGCCTCCAAATGATATAGGGAACCTAATATAACTCCCACACTGATCAATGTCAGATATACCAAATATCCCCAAAATTGAAGAATGAAATCTAAGGAACAGCAGAGGTTAAGAGTGGGAAATATATATTGAGAGGTCCTGAGGAACAGGAGATAACCAAGTGAGTTGCCAATGGGCCCACTTCCTAGAGGTAATGAGTAAAATCACAAGGTAGATACAAAAATCATGAGTTGAATACAACCTGGGATGAAACTATGATCAACCAATAAGATTACAAATACAGAGTAAAGTTAATGTTGATCCAATGGAGAAGTATGTCATGTAGAATACGTGCATGGAAAGAACAAAGAAATTTTCAGGAAGAGATGGGTCATCAGGATCTTGGTCACTCATGAGGTGATTGATGTGTATCTAGACTTTACTGAACCAGGCATTACCACTCATCTTACCCTTTGATGAAGCCAAGATCATTTTGTCTTTTCCTGAGGCCTGGCCTTCAACAGCTGTACTTCTGGCCACCACTGTAATCTGTTTTCATCTTAATATTTACTCACTCAAGGCCCAGACCTGTCTGACTAGCTGGAATATTTCTATCTAACTTAGCTATTTATAATAATACCACTGTTTACCTCCTTATCTACACTTCCCTCATCCTTGTTCCTAATCCATCCAAAGTCATGTTTGTGCCCCACACTCATTATTTCTTTCTGGACCCGGTTGTATCATCTCACATGTAGGCAATCATAGTTATTAATGCTTCCACTTAAGAATCCCTCTATTACCCTGGCTGCATAGCAATCCGATTTCTCTTTTGAACTGAATATCCTGCTGCACACCATAATGCCAGAACTCAGGAGGCTGAGGCAGGAGGATCACAGTAAGTTTGAAGCCAACCCGGCCTAAATTTGGTTGCTTCCACCTGGAAGCACCCCTAACCCTGATTTCTTATGCTTCTTCCTTCAAATCTCATTAAACCATCATCTGTTCAGAGAACTCTTGCTGAGTTATTCTACTCTATTGTTGTACTCTGTCACTGGCCTTTGGTGATGAATGTCATTTCAAATGTCATAGTATATGTCTGTGTTGTATGAGTCGAGAGCTACAATTTTGTATTCAATATTCTTTATGCTGTTTCAGTCACAGTGGATTAAAACTGGGAGAATCCTACCTGACTGTACTGAACACATAGGTAAAGACAAAAGAGGAAAAGGATATGAATACTGAGAGTCACAAGAGGAAACAGAAAGCAAAAATTTTAAACCATGTTGGTTAAAATTAACCATTACTAGAGAATCCATCTTTAATGAGAATATTATTGCCCACCTACTTCAACAAGGCTTCCACAAGTGAAGGTGAATCCAGCATTGTGCCTGCCTCCCTGGACTTTCTAACATTGTTTATGTGTGGAAAAGAACACAAAATGAAATATTAGACAACACAGTTGGCAATATGTGAGTTACCACAGTATCGTGTGTAATTATCAAAATGTGTGATTTGCTTTTATTGTTTTTTTATGAGCAGAATAGATTTATTGAGAGAAAGAAAGCTCCTGTCTGAGAGAGGGACAGGAGGGGGGCCCGAGTGGGTAGTTTCCCAAATGCATGATTTGAATAATGAAAATGTGTAGAAATCATGAAAATCCCTTTGAGTTAGCAGAAGGATTTCCTTGGGAAGGAAGGAGACAGAATTTGCTTTCTTGATGTATTTGTCCTCTTCTGATTTATATTGCCCCGACAGTAGCAAGAAAACGGCAAAACTTGCCCATCTTAGTTTTTTGGGTGAGCCCTAAAATGCATTTCCCCTCAGAAATGACAGTAACTGCTGACCTTTCAATCTAACCCCAGTGCTGAGCCAGAGGAAAGGTGTACCCTGGAGCTCAAAAACAATAAGTGGGTGGGAAGCAGGCTGCCTTGTCAGACCTGTAACACACACCCTGTTTCAGACACTTCATGTTGAAATACAAACCAAGGACTACATTCAGGATCTGATTTTAGAGTGAATGAATACTTTCATCATCTGCTTACCTACTGTACATCTTAAAATGCAATAATTACTGTTAAAATTCTCAGATTTCCAGCAGTGCTGGTCCCAGGGCATCCGGAGATGGCAATTGAGACTGGGCGTGGTAGCTGCACCTGTAATCCGAGCACTTGAGAGTTTGTAAACAGGAGAATCCCTACAAGTCTGACCCTGTTAGACCCTCCCATAAAATTAAAAAAAAATTCTCAAATTTGAGCCATGAACCAAGACTGAACTAAATACCATAGTATGTACAGAGTCCCTGCTTGAAAAAAATCAATACAAATTAAGCTTCCAGAAAATGTGTATGGCTATGATTAGGTGTCTAAGGTTCTCACAAGCCTTATAAAACTTGAAGCAGAAGAGTCATAAATTTTATGAGACTTACATTATGGAATCATCATGCATTCGAGGTTTTTTTGAGGGTGTTTCCTGGAGAATATCCTTACCCATTAAAACCAGTTCAGAGCCAAACTCTAGGTAGGCATCTGTTAGCTTGTTTGTGCAGTTCCTTGGAGAAAAGAGAAAAAATAATCCTGTTAAACTGATTTAGTAAGAACCCCACATTTTTGATATCTGATCATCCTGTCTGATGAGGGTGTTCATCGTTCACCATCTCCCATATGGTGTTTGATCACCTTGCCCTGCCCAGTAAGAATCCCAGTAGGTAGATTAGTGGAATTATCCCCTACCCTTGTTATTTCCTTAGTAATTATCAACTCACACTCACATTCTTCATCCATAAGCCCCCACTTGCCCTTGCTTCACTCAGAGTTGACCCCAATGACTCATCTCTGTGTGGCAAAGGTCAGTACCTATTTATGGCAAGAGTCTTGAATGACATTGTTCTTGCTTTGCTTTACCAAGTGTCACTGAATAGTATTTCTTTTATCCTGTCCCCCAAAAGCTCCTGCTTTTCTGCTCAGTATGTAAGTAACTGAGGGTTGTCAGTGTCACTTCATGTAGTCAACACATAATTTCTTGGGTTCAAATTCTGGACCCATTACTTCTGCACCACCTTGGGCAAGTTTAAGCATCTGAGCCTTAATTTCCTCCTTCAGTGGTGTGAGGTTTACACAAAGGGACTGGTCAACAGCCTGGTGCATAGCATAAGTAACCACACATGAGCTGTTATTGACAGCTGTATTAATTTTGTATTGTACCCATACATTTTTAATAAAGGTCACAGGAAAGTATGGTAAATCCCATCATATTTTACTTCTAGTAGATTCTTGATATTTTCTTACTCTGTAATATGATAGGCTTCTGATTCTTCTTCAAAGTGTCACATAAAAACAATTCAAACTTGGAGAGATATTTATCTAAGGAGCTGGAAATATTAAAATTGGCTTTTCTCCCTGTTCCTCAAAAAATGGAAATAAAATGAGGTCAAAGAAGCACCATGAAATCCAGGGTGCCTGAGTCAGAACTCCAGCCTATGGAATAATCACGCAAGTCAGGTCTCCCCAGAGAGTTCTAACTCCCACTGGGTTAGAGGATTTACTTTATATTAAAAAGTTTGGCCTCCTTTCTGTGCCTTCACTGGGTCATTCATCCCTACTTCACTCCATTCTTATTGCTCAGGCACTTCCTCATCAGCTGTGCACTGACTCATCCAGATCAGAGCTTGCGAGCTGCACACTGTACTGTACACCACAGGGTCATGACTAGGATGGGACTGTGTGCTAATGGTGGCTCAAATAAAGAGGCAGTAAACTTTCAGGAGGGTAAGTTAGAGCTAACTTAGTTGTCTCTGGAGTGTCTCAAGGAAAGCAAAGCTATAACTGAAGAAAGTTGCTAGGGACAAAACACGTATTGTAGAAACAAGGACATGAATATGTAAAGTTGCAGAAATGTCAGCCAGCCTAGGGTAGTTAGCAAACAGAACTCACCATAACTGAGTAGTTCTGAGGCTCTCCAGTGCATACTCACCTACCACACCACACACCTTGGGTGCTATAAAAAGGTTCCTTTGAGCCCTGGTCTCACTCTAGGTTATCCTGAAGGTAAGGTGAGGGCTGCCTGGGACCACATATACCCCAGGTGTCTAAGCACTACCCTGTCCCCCAGTCCCCTGGGAGCTGGCCATGCATTAGCAAGGATTCCCATGAGAGACCCTGACCCAGAGCACTTCCAGCCATGTTCTGTGGACTTTTGGACAGAGTCATGCTGATGCTGTTATGCTTGCAGCCTCAGCTGTGGGTGTTGCTGAGGCTTGAAACAAAGCAGTGTCTCAGTCTTTCAGGGGCAAGAACTCCAGAAACACTCTGGTGATCACATCAAAAGGACTTTCTCTTGATGCTGAACCATCCTATCAATCCTTTGAGTATCCTCTTACTTTCTTTAGTTTTCTTCTTCTTTTTTTGTCTGTAGGGTCTCACTTATTTTCTCTTATTACTAATGCATGTATGCATTCATCCCAAGGAGCTGGCATAACACAATTTAGTCCTCCTGATATCCCCTTTTCCCCTCACTCTCTCTTCCCTTTATCTCCTGGCCCCATTTGCATTTGCAAAATATCTATTTCCTATAATCATCTTTTGTTTTGTTATTTATGTATACTTTGTATTTCTTATATAAGAGAAATTTAAATTTGTAATATATGGAAATGTGTGTGTCTGATTTATTTCATCCAACATTATAGTCTCAAGATGCATTTATTTCCAACACATGACCAAAATATATCCTTCTTTGTAGCAGAATATCATTCCATTATGTGTGTCATATTCTCTTTATTTGTCTGCTGCTGAAATAACTCTCATGCTTTTAAAGCAAGACCACGAAGTCTTGTGGATAGTCCAAATTTCTGTGCTGATTTTTGTCCTGATCTTACAGCATTCCTATTCCAGCTGCTGCAGGCCAGGTAGTTACAAATCTGAGCATGGTCATGCCTCATGTCACTCCTGAGATGGCCTCACTGTAGGCATTAATGCCCTCTTGTCTTGTGCCTAGGACCTCAGAAGTTCTGCCTGAACGTACATCACATCTGGTTCTTTTGTCTGCTCTCTTTTTCCTCTAAACACGGGTAAAATGTGCATCATTAACCTCCAGAGTTTGGGCTGGAAACAGTTTCCAAGAAGGGCAGTCTTACATCCAGCTGACTGAGTGCTCCTTAAACAATATTGTGTGCATTGAGTTTTGAACTTCCCAGAGCAAACTTGCTTTGCTTGACTGATGAGTGTGACACAGCTTGGAGCCCAGAGCATCATTTACAGACCAGCCTCTGGGGTCTACAAGGAACCCTATGGTTTTAGTGTCACAGCCACTGCCCAGTTGGGCAAAATTCTGGGCAGGAAATGCTTGCAGGTGGGATCTTCCTGCACCTCAGTGCTACTGTGTGCTGCACCTCAGTGCTACTGTGTGCTGCACCTCAGTGCTACTTGTGCTGGAGGATGCAGACTTGCCCTGGGGGCTTTACTTGCACCTTGAAGGTGTGAAGCAGCCTGGGTGATCACCAATGACAAAGATGCTACTTCCCTTGGAGCCAAGTATTCCCTAGTTTTTGCTCCTTTTCATATATTAGTTGCACATACATGCATCTGTGGAGGAGTCTTGCGAGGTAAAGAAAAAGACTGGTGCCATTCTGAATGCCTTTGGCTACCAAGAGGATCTCTGTTACTAAACTTGGGGCATGTGTGTATCTGTATGACTTCAGAGTTACGTTTTCTTTCAAGCACTTCCTTATTTCCATATGTCTCATAGATAAACTGCGATCAAGTTAGAACAGGGAGAAAATCAAACTGGGCCAAAAGGAAGTAGAAAGACAACACTGACCTCCAAAGAATTAATCTGTCCCAGAAAGGGAAGTGAGCAGGAGACTGGTTTTGCCTAATAGGATCAGACCCAGCCAGAATGGGAAGAATGCTCCATCTGCAGCGCCCTCCAGAGGGTATTTTGACAGAGAAACAAATGATTTTCTACTGTGGAATGAGTTAGACTGTTGCACTTATCTTTTCAGTAGGAATAATGATGAAACCATGACTAAAATACAAAAATTAGCCACCTTCCTACAAACTAAAAATACTAATTTTATACCTTAAATTAATCATAGAGTCTGGTGTTTGGACATGGTTTCTCTCTCAATTATGGGCAGAAAGCATATTGGAGATTTTTTATTATTCCTACTTTGAGAAGCTGTGCTGTTATAACAGAAATAAAGAAAAGAAATCACTTTAGATAAACTTTTCTCTAGTAACTCTATCATTCATTTTTAAAACTTCATTTACTTTTATTACTACATGTTTGCAATACATACTGATCACATTCTTTGTCATCTTTGTGGGTAGGTTGCTATGCAAACATAGCACATAATAATTCCTTCATTTTTGCCCTCCCTCAACCCCATTTTCTTAATGAGGATCAGACTCATTAATCCATCTTATAAGACCTGATAGAGCTAATTGTAATATATATATATATACTGAAAACCAGACTAATAGGCCAAAGAGCACATAAAACATGGGACAACTGTACTAAGTCAATATGTACTTTTGCCTTTTTACTTGCTTTTCTTGCTGTATGGTTTAGAGACAGGGTCTCATTATGTAATTTAGGCTAGCCTTGAACCCACTATGTAGCCAGATTGGCCTCAAACTTACAGCGATTCTCCTGCCTCAGCTTCCTGAGTGCTGGGATTAGAAGAATGCACCACCATGCCTGGCTCGAGGTACATTTTTAAATACATTGTTCACACTGGATTACAATACTCTTTTTTTTCCTTTTATCTGTCTTTTATTTTATGCTTTATATATAAATATTGAGTTCCTAATATAAGAGAAATGATGTGATATTTAAACTTTTGTGTCTGAGTTATTTCAATTAATATTATGGTCTTGAGGTATATCCATTTATTTACAAATAACTTAAATTTAGCCCTTTTATGGCAGAGTGGTACTCCATTGTGTATAAATACATTTTTTATCCATCTATGTGTTGCTGGTTTCTTGATGTATAAGTTTGATTTTCTGAGCCCTACTTTTTACATTAAATTCTTTTTATATATATTTTTATATTAAATATCTTTCCCCTGGGAATAAAGATTAAATATTTTTATTGTCTTATTAAATATTTTTATTGTCTTATGAAGTACAATGACTGATAATTATTTTCACTATTTTTTTTGTAACAGGGAATCGAACTCAGGACTTTGCACTTGCCAGGCAGGCACTTATACTGTTGAACTATATCCCCAGGATATGGCTGATATTTTATTTTGTTTCCATTTCTCTGTTCTTTTAGTTAATCTTCATGCTTATGTTAGGGCTGGGGAGGCTTATGTTATACTTTGAGTATCACCAAATAAGAATTCATAAAGTAAGGAGAGAGAGAGAGCCAAAGTGGAGGGGAGACAGAGAGAGAGAGAGAGAGAGAGACAGAGACGGAGACAGAGACAGAACTATGACTGAAGCTAAGGGCAGAGAGAGTCAGGGGCCAACTGAAGGAAAAAACTGCGATACTCACTGAGGGACCTGGCTAGAGGGAGTGTTGTATACCCAGTTTGTATTTCAGAGATAGCACTGGTTTCTCACAATGTGAAGAAACCACTGGGGGGACAGAAAAGAAATTTCTTGCCTTCCAAAGCAAGGGAAGTGGATGGATTGTTTAAGAGGTAAAATCTACTTGGTGGTGTTGTTAGTTTAGAGGAATCAAGCAGAGGGAGAATCCTTGGCAGAAGCAGTATTGCCTGATCCTGACAGATAGGCCTTCTGCAAGCTGACATAGAGATCATACTTGTAATTTCTGACTTCCAATGCTTAGTCCAGTACTCTGACCTTCATAGTTAACTGAGCTCCTGTTAGGAAATCGGAGCCCTTCGGGAAATCAGTTCAATAAGCATTTGGAATCTTGTAAAGGTTCAGATTGGAAAACTGAGTTGCACAACGCATGGCCCAGCCTAGTGCCAGATATGAAACTCTGCATGCCCTGGAGATGACTTACAAAGTGAGGGTGTCAGAGTTCATGGCGCTTCACACAATTCACTCATGATATCGTCACTGAAGGAATCAGCAAGCCTTGGCACCAGGTGTGGACTAGATGTCATATTCAAAAATGAGTGCAGCAAACAAGGAGTTTTTTACTCTGTTTTATTTTTTAGAACTAAGAATGCTGCCTTAAAAATAGCACACACTCACTTGACAGTAATTAATACCAACATTGTAAATAATTGGTAAGGTGCCAGGAAAGGTATAAAATATGATCTTATTTCCTTCTCTAATCAGTGGTGTGAGGCAGATTGTTCTTGTCTCATTTCCTAAAGTTTTAACTAGGTTGTGTAATTTTCTTGAGGTTTGTCAGTTCTATAATGACTAGAACCCAGGTTTGCTATCATTGCCTCATTGTCATGAAGTCAGTGGGCAACTAACTGAAAAGCTTGTCTTAGCCTGATGCTTATAAATAAGACAATTATGAGATAATATTTCCCTTAAGACTAAAATATATGTATTTTTAAATCAGATGTCTAGGATATTTCGGCGTTCTTCTGGAGGAGGTCGATTTATCAAATCTCATGTTATCAGTTTAAGGTACGTAAACCTAGCCTGTAAATTCAAACCAACTATGCTAAAGAGAAGTATTTAATCCCCAGGATTGCACAACTGGCCTGAAAAACATGTGCATAAACAGACATCACAAATCTGAAACAACATGGGTCCTGCGCCTAACAATTTCTCGCTCACAGTAGAAAGATGCGATGGAAGTGTCTCATGACCAGTGCCTGTAACAGAGAGAAAAGACAAGAAGGGACACGTGATGCTGCTGACACCATCCTGTCCCTTAAGCAGAAATTATATTTTTAATTTATTTTGTTTTAATCCTATATAACCATCATATTATGGCTTTCTTTGCAGCAGTTTTTTTTTGTTTGTTTGTTTGGTGAAACTAGTGATTGAACTCAGACCCTTGCTCTTGCCAAGGAAGTGCTTATTCTACTGAGCCATCTCCCCGGCCCCTGCAGCATGTTTTTTGAAAGTCAATACATTTTCACTATTTCATGTGTATTTTTATTATTTTTTTTAGTGTTTTGTTGTAAGGTTTAGTTTCTTAATAAATTAAACATATTATCTGATACTAAAGTTAATTACTAGAATCCATCCTGAATATGTGTTTGTACATACGTGTATGTGTATGTGATGTTAGAAGGCTGATGTAGAAGGCTTCTAGAAGGCTATATTGATATCATCACTATCAGTATCAAATCTATGCATATAAATGTAGGTATGTATTTTTAAAATAAATTTTAAAATGTATTTTTATTATTTTTACATAAAATAGCAAAATATATAAAAATTTCTCTTTCCCTTTTTAGTGGGAAAGTGACTCTTTATATATGGTTAAATGATAAAAAAGACCCTTGCCTTTTTTCTCTTACCCTTCTATCATTTTTACACTTTTCCTTCTCTTTTTTCCTATCGTCCTTCTTTCCTTTCTTCCTCTTTTCTTTTCCTTCTTGTTGCTCAAGCCAACTTAATCCTGAATAGGCTGTTAGAGGCTCCATGTGTACACAATATATATTATGTATTTGAATCACTGATAAAGTGATCTAAGCTGTTTTCCCTGTCAGCTCAGTTATCAGATGATCACACCAGTGCTTTTGCACAAGCAAGGTGTAGCTCACATCCACAGTGCAGGACTTATTCAAAGGTTCAGAACTGGTGGCCAAGACGCAGATGCTGCTGGGCACTGTGGGGTGGAATCACCTTCAAGACCCTTCTACTTCTGGTCAACAGGAGGAGCAGGAGCAAGAGTCTGGAAATTGATACCAGAGGTGTTTCAGGGGCCAAACCTAGAAACGGGGGCACCATTTCTGCTCCCATTTCACTGAACATGATTCATTAGAGAATGTCAGTTAACTTGAAGACAGGTTAGAAATAAAATCTAATTCTGCAAGCAAAGGAAACTGACTTTGATTTCACACATCACTGTGAAGAATAATGACCTCAGGCACAACTGCTATTTGAAAAGAAGCAAATCCTTTGAGAGCATGTCAATCGTGAATTTGTGAACACGTCCTTCTACAAAGCCCTCTGAGCTATGAGCCAAAGAAAATATTTTCAGTCTTATATCTCATCCAGTATTTCTAACATGTTGCTGTTAGTTCTCCACTACTTCAACACCCTCAGATCATTGTACATTCATTCCAATTCTTTTATCTAAGGTGATTTTTAAAATATATCATCCCTGTGTTTCTTTAAATTTGATGAGTCATAAGAGGTAACAATTTATAAATAAAGACATGGCATTGTTTGCCTGTGTTTCGCCCTTTAGTCCAGCTGAGAAAGGTGTGAACATTGTTATGGTGCTCATGTTTCGGTACCCATCCACTGACAGTGTAGAACGAATCAAGAAGAAAGTGGAAAGGACTTTATATCAAAGTCTGAAGACCATGCACTTGCCTTTGACTGTCAATAGACCATCGCTTAGACTCACACGTAAGTCTTTGTTTTGATTTTTATTTGTCATTTTCTAATTTTCTCTGTTTGTAATCCCCTTTATGTTTCACAGTAATTAGGTGAATGTATTGTCCCATTTTAAGAATTAATTACTGAAAAAAAGAATTTTATCCTTGAAAAACATCAGTGTATAATTGTGTAATTTTCTAAACTCTTTTTTTTTGTTTCCTAAGCAAAATCAGAAAAGAAAATACTCTTGGATTTTATTTTCAAGAAAAATTTTGCGATTTGAGCTAAATACTAAGTCAGAGTTGAAGATTACTTGTACACTACTTGATTTTTAACAATTCCAATCCCTTTTACACTATGGATATTTTAAGTAATTACAATGTAGATACTTCAAATAATTATTTTAATTAATGACTAATAAAACAAAAACAAAATGAAAAAAGTGTACAATTCTTCTGACTAATTCTTGTTATGTTATTCTAGCTATTGACAACAGAAAGATGAGGAGTCTTCTCAATAGTCGTAAGTTCTAACATCAAAAATAAACTCTCTATTGCACTACAAAATGATGAAAATAGATACAGAAGAGTTAGAAACACAATTTTTGAGCACATTTGTTCTTTTATATTTTCATAACCCAAACTGTTAGTTCTTGTATATTTTATTGTTTTGTGTCTAGTATTAGACATATTATTGTTCTCTTTAAATATTTTTTAATTCATCTCACATTCACAGCCATGCTTTTAGCTGATAAGGACTTATGATTTGTTTCTTAACTTTTTAATTTTCTTGTATTTCATTGAATTATCTGATTTGTGTATTTTCTGCTAACAATCTTGCCCTTCTATATCCAAGCATATTTTGTGTCTTTTGTGGGCAAACATACACTTATCAAAATGTTGTAAGGCTCCTTTAAAATCTTTTCAAAGGTAGAGCTAAAGCCTAACTTATTGAGGATTTCAGATTAGGAAACAAGAATTTTTCTTAAACTAAACTCTCAAATTTTAGAAGATGAATAAATCATAAATTTAAGACTGAAGATGACTCTTTAGTGATATCAAAGGCAAAACCTGACCTACGTTCAACTTTGAGATCTCTCTCATTAGTAAGACGCTGTGGGCCTGGGTGTGGCTGCTGCTCGTCCTCTGACCCCTCCGCCTCCCTGTCCCAGCATGGTGACATCCAACCTGCATTCCCTCTCCAAGTCTTAGCTTCCTTGTTGAGAAATTTGGGAAACTCTGTAAGAGTATCTGAAGCACTTAGCAGAGGACCTCTATACATTGATAATCATCTGTTCTTTGTTGAAGTAAAAGTCAGGATGTCTGAAAAACATTCAAAATAAAGAAAAAAAGTCCTTTTCTGAACGTTGGACTTGTGCTGTGTAGGTGACTTGCCACAGCATCATGCCAGGAAATGAATCCGTATGAGAGAACAATTCCCCAAACTAACTATGCCTTGCAAGGTCTGTGAGTCACCAGACTGGCCAGTCTGCTCCTGTCCTGGACCTCCCCAAGGGCTTATCATCTTAACACAACCCCAATTTGTGTCAGTTTCTAGTTTCTGATCTGCCTTGGGTATTTACTGCAAACAAAGCCACACTGCAGTGCTGTCTCCCCCTCCCTGCGAAAGACATTTGGGGGAAGCACTTGGCTAGTGTGACTGAATGCATGTTTCCTTACGTACAAATCAAATCTGCCCCCAATTAAAATTTTCTTTGCTTGTAGCTACGCTCATTTATGATTTCATGGTTTATTTTTGCCATTGATATAAGTGTTGTAACAGAAGTTGATCTTGGACGGAAGCTTTGAAACGGTAATAAATATTTCCTCTGTGCCTCATGCATCCGTGGTGCCCATGTGTAACTTCAGAGGCTAAGCGCCAGGGATGGTTGCAGCACTGATTTTTCTACACAGCACCATCCATTACCCATTAGGGTTTCATTTTCTCATTTTCCTGACAAACTAACATGAATTTTCTGTGACAGGCTGTGGGGTAAGGATGACACTTTCAAACCTGCCATTACCAGCATCCTCCTCTACTGTGCGGATCGTCGAGGGACAGGAGACGGCCATGGATGGGGAGTGGCCATGGCAGGCCAGCCTGCAGCTCATTGGCGCTGGCCACCAGTGTGGGGCCAGCCTCATCAGCAACACGTGGCTGCTCACAGCCGCCCACTGCTTCCGGAAGTAAGGCCACCAGGGACGGGTGGAACAGAATGTCCAAGTGTGGGGGAAGAGCCCAAGCTCAGCACTCTAATCTCTGCTGCACTCAGGGTGGACCCTGCTCTGTCCTTAAACACACGCTGCCCACTCTAGGCCCCGTCCATGACGCTTTGTAGCATTAGTAGTTTTCAACACTATTTCCTGTGTTACCATGATCTTCATGCTATCTTTACTACTATATCATGGATTACTTTAGTGAAAGACTATTGTACCTACAACAAGTTTAATCTCTTCCACATATTCACGGAACAAGTAGTCATTTGAGTTTTGCATTTTCCCCCTAATTGATACCACTTCCAAGTGTCAGTATCCACTATTACTATACAAATAAAAATTCTCATACATATCCATCCTGAATCTCTCCCCTCTCATCCCTATATCCAAGATGCCCTGTGGGTTTTTGTTACTCAGAGAGGTGCGTGGAAGTCAGACAAGGTCTGTTCACCTTGTTGCACTGCCCTCACAATTGGCAGGTGTGACGAACAACTCCGCAGGACCAATGTGATGGTTATAGCTCTCCTGATTCAGTAGTGTCAGTTCACACACATACAGACATACGGAACCACACTGTAAATCCAGGAGATGAGGGGCACACCATATTTTTCCACCTCGGTTTTATCATCAAGGTAAAGAAAGCCTTTTCTTTAGTCTCAGTAGGCAGAGCTCTGAGTAAGACCCTTTGTCTGACCGGTAGCATTATTCAGACTCTGTAAGAGAGCCCAACCTTGATGATTCAGAGAGGATTTTTATTCTCTTCTTATGAGTAACAGTTCAGGTAGTTTCAAGATACTTGTACCGTTGTTTATGGGATAGACGTGAAATGAAAGTCACCTAATGAATTTAATATGACTATAAGAGAAGAGATTCAACATATATTTATGAATCCAAAAATAAATAGCATCATGCCCTGGACCTGAACCTGAGTCCCGCTGCCTTGTTAGGACTTTGCAATTTATTCATGTTCACTTAATTCTTCAAACTTTGAACGGCTGTCTTTGTATCATTTTTATTAATTCACAACTGATCTGTGGTTTACATAAATTAAGTGAAACCATAATACCAACTTAATATTTAGTTGACTGTAAACTAGCAATTAAAATATTTGCTTTTGTAGGTCCATTAGAATCCTCTGGGCTGGTGGATGTACATGAGAATTAGCCACTGAGTAAAATAAAGCAGAAATTGCAGGTGACCTTGATAAGAAAATTTTTGATATTATGATTAAGATGAGAATAGACTCAAGACAGAAGAGATGAATGATTGAATTAAATAAGTTTAAAACTTTAGAGGAAATTTATATTATTATTTTTTTTAAATATTTTATTTATTTATTTATTTGATACAGGGTCTTGCTACATGGCTCAGACTCATAATAACCCTCCTGCCTCAGCCTCCCCAGCACTGTGATTATAGGAGTGTGCCACCAAAACCTGGTGTGCATGGAGTGCCAGGGGCAGGCACGGCATGTGGTTCTGGGATTGAAACCAGGTCCTTGCATTTGCACAGACCACTGAACGGTCTCGCCTGACCTTTTTTAAAGGAAATTTTAATTGAGAGGGAGCAGAGAAATTCGGCATTGGGTGCTATGTCAAAGAAAATTTTTACTTGTTACTTGTTTTTAATATGGGAGACATAATTTAACACAGTTGAACAAAGTGATTATCCTCATGAAGAAGGGTTCAATTTTTGTACTGATATAATTCTATATAACCTCATAATGTGATACATTAGTGTATAAGAGAATAAAAGATATTTTGAAGGCAAGATAGCTATTATTCAAGTAGTCTTTACTTTTTTTGTAAATGTAGTTTTAATTCAGAAATCAATGTATTTTAAAACCTATGTTTAAGACAAACCTTAGCATTTTTATATCCATGAAAATTACCTGTCTTTGTGAAACAGTTTGACTTAAGAAGCAAAAGTTCTTCATGTGATAGTAGATCTGGGCCATCTATTTTTGATCTCAGCTGGCTAAGGGTGACTCTCACCTACAGATGTCCCTAAATTTTTGGGTCTCAGTGTCCTTATGAACTAAGCATGTTGAATTGACTGAGCCTATTACATGAGACTTCTTCTCTTACTAACGATGCATAAAGGGATAGGATTATTGTTTTGCTTTCCTAGTTCATGAGCTCCTTATGTTATTATATCTCCCTTCTGTTGTTTAGGGTCAGATTTCAAATAAATGTTACAGTCTTAAAATTCCTGCTTTCAATAAAATTTTGTCTCACTACCTAACAGTAGAAGAGATGAGAGAGGGGCCTCCTTTCTAGTGTTTTCCTTCTTCCTACTTATCCCTAGGACAGTGGTGAATACTAAGAAAGCCATTCATTTTTCAGACTTTCCTTATTCTTAGCAGTTCATGATTCATCAACATAGTAATCACTCATGAAAGAGAAAATCCTCCTTTTAACTTCTCCTGTCTATTTCCTTCTACACACTTACCTCTTCCCAGAGAACTTATAAGTTTCCATATAAGTCTAGTCATTCATAATGAGAATAATTTTACAAAGAGTGCAGTAGACTTTGGTGAAGAATTAGGGAGGTGAGTGCAGTAAATAGAATGACTGGACTGAAAGACAACTGGACTAAGTAGAATTTGCCTGCATTGTGACCTGTGGAAGAGAAAACTACATAAAGGAAACATTAGTAAGAGGGACTTACCAGGCTGGCTCAAAAGGCAGTAGAACCTATGCTTCCAGTTAGAGTGCTCAGCCCTTGATTATCAGGAAGGAGCAGAGCTGTAAGTGAATCAACAGCTCAGTAAAAAATGATGGCTTACAAAGCACACACATTATACTTTGCCTCAAAATCACCATAGAATCCAGCAAACAAAAGCCAACAAGTGAGTCATAAAATAAGAATGAATAGAAGACAACTTAGAAGGAAAATATCTCTTAGTGTTCATATTGCCTACAAGTTAAAATTACTTCTTATACATTTGATTGAAATTAGAAAAAAAAAAAAAGGAACCAACAGAATTCCAACTAAGTCAATAGTTTAAAATTTTAAAGTTAAAAATATTGGAGGTTAATGTTACTCATTAAACTGCACACAATTAAGTGCGCTGGTCACAGGAAATCTTTTTTCCCAGAAAGTTCCATGAATTATTTCGTCATAGGGGTCTTCCAAGAGCATAATTCTCACACTGAGGGAGAATCAGTCTTATTGTTTTTCAAAGAATAAAATTAACTATAACAAAGATACCCTTTTACTTTTTGTAGGACTAAAGACCCAAGTAAATGGATTGCTACTTTTGGTACAACTGTAACACCACCAGCAGTAAAACGGAGTGTGGGGAAAATTATAGTTCATGAAAATTATCATAGAGATACAAATGATAATGACATTGCTTTGGCTCAGCTGGCTACCCGGGTTGAATTTTCAAATATAGTTCAAAGAGTTTGCCTCCCAGATTCATCTATGAAGTTGCCACCTAAAACAAGTGTATTTGTCACAGGATTTGGGTCCATTGTAGATGATGGTAAGTAACTTTAATCTGATTTTCTCAACACAAGAATGTCTTCAAATTGAACAAGCTGTTTTAGGAACTCCCCCTTAAGTTTTTCATGAAAAATAATGGTGATGTTTCTGTGTATGCAACCCTGGGCAAAATAGGGTTACATTTAATCTGAGGGTTAAAAAGTAAAAGAAATGAAATCTGTATTTCTGAATTCTCAATTGTGATAGGGATAGGTATAAGGAAAATGAGGGAATAATTAATTAATAATTTTATACCTCCTAAATATAAATACTTTTTGATCAGCATTTACTTTAAATCATAATCCTTTTTTTGGCAAAAACTTCTGTCTCTTTATTTTTCATTTTTATTAGCAGAAGTTTACAGTACACAATTACATTCATCTTGGGGAACTGAGCAAAATATTTATTTATATGACACCTCAGGGCTGGCAAGATAGCTCAGCGGTCTAAAGCGCCTGCTTAGGCAAGCTCTCAGGGACCACGGTTCAATCCCCAGCACCACATGCCATGCCAGCCCCTCCCCCCAGGGCGGGCTGAGCTGACCCATCTGTGATGTGTAGCAAGATACTGTAATAAATAAAAAAATTAAAAAATATATATATATATATATATGACACCTCAGTCACTTTTGCATGAACTTCTCCCACCACTTCTTATCTCTAGTGAAATTCTCCTTTTTGCTTTATTCCAGTTCTTCCTCATTTGAATAAAAATTTATGATGGTTACAAACAAGAAAACATGTTACAAATGTCTCATTTTTGTTAGTTAAAAAATCAGCATTTTTACCCTATCTTACCTCTAAAGGATATTACAAAAAAAACTTAGATCTAAGAATTTTTAAAATTGATAATAGGAACCTTAATTTTCTAAGCTTCTTTTTTTTTTTTTTTTTACTTTTCTCTATGGAGGACAAGTACATATAATAAAAAATAAGACATACACATTTAAAGTTCTATGAAAGGCATCTTTAAGAGACTCAGAGACAAATTCTATTACATCTGAATCTAACTCTTTCTATAGAATTGTATTAATATGAATTTTTTTAATATCCTAAGCCTGTGCAACTCAGTGTTGTGAGAGACTCTCGTTTTTATTTTTTCTGCCCTTGCTGCTAGCTCGTGTGCACTCACCAGCAGCCCCTCCGAGCCCCTAGCACGCTTCCCTTACAGCTAAGCAGCATCGTCTCCTCGCACCCAGCCTTTCTGCTCTGGCACCAGGCTGTTGGCACACACAGGACATTCACTTCATTTGTCATGCTACAGGACATCCATCAGCAGCATACTACACAATAGAGGCGTGCAAAGAGATTTATGCAGTTGTGTCCTGGTTAGATAGCTTTTAATAATCAATAAATTTCCATGGCCTCAGTTCCCTTGTATAGAAGACGTGCTAGTTGGACAAGATCAGTATGAGCTTATAAAAGACACATATACAATATTTTTCATGATCAACAGTACGATATAAAACTAGGGCATGAATATTTAGTTTCTTCTTTCATGAACACACTTGAGATATCTTTAATGTTTGAAGTAAAAATGTCTTACAAAGTCCATGTACTAAATATTTGGTCTCCAGCTGATGGGTTTTGGGATGGTGATTCGATCATTAGAGCTCTAACTTCTTAAGTGGCTTGATTCTCTAATAGATTTGTGATTTCATGGTATTATTGAGAAATCTTAGAGATAAGGCCTGTTCAAAGGGAGAACGCCCTGGTGGTCAGTCATTGGAATCTGTGTAGTGTCCTAGTTCCTCCTTCTCTGGTTTATTCTCTCTCTCTCCCTCCCCTCTCTCGCACTCTTCCCCTCCCTCCTTCCATCACTCCCTCCCTCCCTCTCTCTTTTTCTCTCCCTGCCTCCCTCTCTCTGCTTCCTAGCTACCATATGCTGAGCAGCTTTGCTCTGCCACATATTCCTGCCACCATGATGTTCTTCCTTGCCAAAGCTGCAGAGCCAGCCAACCATGGACTGACACCCCCCAAACCTTAAGCCAAAATAAACCTTTTCTCCTTTAAATTGGTTTCCTCAGGTATTTTGTCACAGCGATGAAAAATGAATAACAGGGGTAGAAAACAAAATTAAGGAATACTTAAAAGTTAATCAATTAATTTTGTGCTTTTGCTCCTAGAAATATGTCACTTACCTGCCTTCTATCTCATACAATTATGTTTAAAATATACATTTGTTTATGGAACAGGACCTACACAAAACAAACTTCGTCAAGCTCGGGTAGAGACCATAGGTACTGACACGTGCAATAGAACAGATGTATATGATGGCCTGATAACTCCAGGGATGCTGTGTGCTGGCTTCATGGAAGGAAAAGTAGATGCATGTAAGGTAAGTCCAAAGTAAAGGGCAAAACTTTAAAGGAACACTGCCATTAGCTAAGCTTGGTGCCTGTTTTGTCCAGAAGAAAAAAATGTATCAAATTCATAAAGATCTAAATTTATTCGATAAAGAGTTTCTATATTGTTTTTACAATGTATCAAAGCAAAAACTAAGCACTTCTTATGCAATATTTATTTAATATAATGAGGTACAAGTGATACTAAAATTATTCCTACTTATAAACTAGGAAATTAAATTCTGTTCCCTACTTTTGATTCAAGCAATTACTTTTATAATCTATTATTACTTTCTTAAATGATATTTAAGAAAAAAAAAATAAACGGTGAACCTTGTTCCCTGAAGACCATGCCATTCATCTCTACTATCGCAAGTTGTTTTCCTCCTCAAACACCTTGGTCTTCCTTAATAGGATTAACAGTAACACCTGAGTTCTCTATACTAAACCTGAACTACATAATCAACACTGGCTGGTTTAAATTTTGAGCATCTAGTTTCTATGCCTCTTCATCTCCAGTGATCTATGCTGTATCTCAGCCTCCTCAAAATCCATCTTTACTGCTCCACCTCCAAAATCACTAATTGCCATCTTCCTATTTGACCAGCATCCCCTTTTCTTTTCCTCTCTCCCTGCTTTTCATCTATTGGGTGCCTGAGTGTATTTTTTATATTGCCTCCCAACCCCACTCCCAGCACACAATTTTATTATCAAATATTTGTGGAAAGATGCTATACCCAGTAATTCCAATTTTCTTAATACCCATTAGTCCCTCAAGCCATTTCAATATAATTTTTAAACTCACTATCTGTCTCTCAAACATCTTAGACATAACACAGAATAGGTATTTTCCATCCAGTATTGATATGTTAAACTTTAAGACCCTATAGAATATGAAGAAAAAATTAAAAAAATAGAAAAATATTTTTTAAAATAGAAATAAACAGTTACATATTTTTATACAGAAATTGCAAAATCTAACTATGTACACCATTGTGACATTGCCAGTCTTACAGATAACCCACTACTATTATGGACTACTGGACTGTATTGGAATATTTTCCTGAATTCATGCACCTTCAATATTTAAATGACAATGGAATGCCCATCTCTGACAAAACTAAAAAAAAGGGGGATACAAATGAAGGACCATTTTGTATTTGTATAGTCAAAATAAGATACTTACACAGCTACTTTCTCTTAATACAATGAACAGAAAGATTTATACTAACAGTGTTTGTGGACAGGATATCACATCTGCATTTTGTACTATGAATAACCACTAAGAAGACAACAATGTGCAATGTATTAATTATTGAAACTTTCCTACTAATCAGTTTTCAAACTGACTCATTGCTATCTTTTTCTCAAGAAAATTACAAAAACAAAAAATAAAGTAAAATAAATAAAAACAAGCTACTAGTAGAAGCTCTTAAAATGTAGTTTTTGCTCCCCTACTTCACCAAAATAGCTCTCCCTAAGATCTCTGAAAATCCTACAGATACTTTAATTGTATTCCTTTTCCACCTTTTATTAGCATTTAATGCTCACCCTTTCTTTCTTTGAATATTGTCTTCTTTCATCAGTGAAGTTTGCACCCAACTTTCTCTCCAGCTGATTACCTAATCCCATGGATTTTTACCTTCCCAAATCTCTCTCCTTCCTAGTCAGAGCCTTACATCTTCTGTTTATACTCTCACCATCTAGCCCTATTACTGATTTCCCCATTATCCCTTTTGTGATTTTAGTGATTTTGCCAAATAAAATCAGATGATTATAGCAATATGACAATCTGATCATATCTAATCCCTCCTTAAAGTGCTTCATGCCTTTTTTTTTTAGCCTTGTGATAAAAATAAAATTGAACAGGGCTCCCATGGGCCCGGACTGCTCTACATTCACAGCCTCACCACTTACCCTTCCTCCTTCCATGTGCAGGCCTCCTTCATGTCCCAGCACATTTACAGTTCTGTTCCCTTTGGCTGGAATATATTTCATCCCCACTTGCCATTTTATGGTCAACCCATCCTCCTTCAGCAATCAGCACTGTTGTACTCCAGTCCCATTCTGCAGTGAGTCAGATTCCCCTGTGGGGTGTTTCCACAGTACACACACATCATGGCTGTAATTGAGCATTCTGGGGGCATTATTTAACATCAGTTTATTAAACCTTAAACATAAAGGGTTTTAGTTTTAGTTATTATATTTTTAATAACCATAAAAAGTCTTGGTACACATAAGAGCTAATAAAAGAGTGTATTAAAAAACAATTGAAAAAAGACCTAGTATACTAAGGAGACCTTGCCCAAGGTCACCTAGCCAGCATTAAGAGCACTGAGCTAAAATTCAAACAGCTGCTTTGAGAATACACTGCCAACTGCTACATGAACATTTGTGTACTTACCAAATCTTCTTTATCCCAAAACAGCTTTTGTAAAATTCAGCAAGGAAACATAAATTCCAAGTAGGAAGCTTCGAGTTTATTATTCTTTATGGCTGAGTAATACTCCATTGTATAAAAATACCACATCTTTTACATCCATTCTTCATGTGACAGGTATCTTGGTTGTTTCCAAGATTTGGCTGTCACAAATTGTGCTGCTATAAACATAGATACACATATATCACTGTGATATGATGTTTTCAGTTCCTCTGGGAAAATTCCCATAGATGGTTTGAATGGGATTTCCAGTCCTAGTTTTTTAAGGAGTCTCCACACTGATATAAAATAAAAGGAAACCAACAGTACATCCACAGTAGGTTAAGCTAACAATATGCAAGAGAGAGCTTTAAAATGTTCTACATATATTACGATGAATCATTTCATGTCTAGCATTTTATATGTACAAATGTTATTAAATTAAATGCTGAACCAGAAGTATAACTGTTCCTTATGTATAAAGGTTAACCTTTCTAAAAATAACAATGCACTTTAAACTTTAACATGAAATCTTAAATGTTCTATTTATATTTTGGCTGTGTGCATTGTGTGTCAATTTCCTTTTTATCTGTGGAAAAGAAATAATTATAATGACCATTTTGCTAAGTTAAAGTAGTTGGCAATCTCAAATATGTATTTGCTTCTATTCCAGGGAGACTCTGGTGGACCTCTTGTTTATGACAACCATGACATCTGGTATATTGTTGGTATAGTAAGTTGGGGACAATCATGTGCTCTTCCTAAAAAACCTGGGGTCTACACAAGGGTGACTAAGTATCGACAGTGGATTGCTTCAAAAACTGGTGTCTAGCGTGGGTGGCTTATGATGCACATCTTACAGAGCTGAAACACCTCATCCTGTATATTGTTTAGATTCCTATATGTGAAATTGGTGCTTTAGCTAGATGTCAAAAACTCTTCAGGACTGGACCAGGGTAATACGAGGCAGCCTTTGTGTACATATTGCAAACTCTCCCTCTGACATGATGAAGAAGGTACAGCAAGTGACAGGTAGCACTGATTCCTCACTCCAGGGTGGAACTGTAAAACTTGTTAGTAAATGAATGCCTGGGGACACCTTCCTTCTATGCAAGAGAAGGAGCATTGATTTTCACAGGATGCAAGAAGCTGCCTGGCCACCATTATCTTACCTCATGCAATAGCTGGAGCACCTGTGACTTTTACTGGTGAATATCAAACAGCAGTCTATCCTGAAAATTCATGGCTTCGACATTCTAGAACTGAAGGCTACAAAATTAATGGATAGAATGGAGGAGCATAACATTTTCAATGTAACTTGAACTCTCACCTGAGTTCATATCCCACAGTACAGAATGTTACGATTAATGACGTGTGTCATTTATTTAAACATCTCTGAACTTGCCATTAATACTGTTACAGACTCAAGCTCTAACTTCAGGAAGTATGTTGTATCACAAGAAGCATTTCTGACTTATTCTTTAACCATATCTTGCCATCCACATATCAACTGCAGAAGCCTGTAAGAAGAAAAGGGAGGCTTTGGGGAGCATTTTCGAAGAGTAAAAAAGCGAAAAACTGGGAAAATTGCTAACACAACCAGTTGCAAATGATTTTTAACAGGAAAAACACTTTAAATTTTTGATGGACTGAGGTATCCAGTCACTTGCTTAGAACTATCTGTATCACAATATGGCAAGTGGTGCTTTTGTTAAGTGTGCAGCTCTCTGAAAGGTAAGGTGTCTATCAGGTTTGGAGAGTGGACTTAACATCCAACACTCAGAACAGCCAGGTTTCTACTAAATGCTAAATAGGTGACCATTTCTTGTCATGCACTTGATGACAGAGAGTCTGTGAACTCACTTTGAACCCTCAAATGTGACTCCTCAATTTGCTTCTCTGACTTGTCAGAGAAAAAACTCTTGCCTACTCATCTCTTTAATGATTGAAAGTTTGGTTTCTTTACACACAGACACACAATGCATGTACATAAGATAAACTAAAAAATCCTACTTGTTACATCTCAGCAATATATCATAAACATAAAAGGCTCCATCACATACACACTTGCCTTTAAAAAGTAAATTTCACGGATTTCTGAGTAAATGACTTCAATAACTAGAGTTCATCAGGGAAAGGAGAGCTAAAATTTTAAATTCTTATACTTAATTTAAAGTGAAACACCAGCTTATAGCAAAGAAATATCTGAACCTTTCAAAAACATAGTTAGCATTTTAAAAATCGACTTAATGTGGACATTTTATATTAAAGTTAATATAGTCTCTTTTGGTATGTACAGGAAAGCAAATCTGTCTACAAAAACTCACTTTTCCCTATGTAATTTCTATAATAAGAATATATGCTCTTGTGTAATTTTATTTATATTTCATAAGACTGTGATAACTTTTTCTGTAATGAATCTGTGAAGCTGTTTATACCAGTTTGACTATTTCTCCTCATTTCAATTCGGAGACATATTAACACATATAAGAACATGTAAAGGTTCAAGTGGATTGCCAACTTGATTAGTGATCAATTGGACTTAGCAGTGGTGCGGAACATTCTAGAAATGAATTCCCAAATTACAATGTATAGTCCACTTATTTATTACAAAGTGGAAACACTGCAATTAAAACTGAATATTATGGTTTTAGTTTAGAGAAAACAACTCAAACATGAACATCTTTTGTCTCAAAAGAAAAACAAACAACGTGTATGCCATAAGTTTGCCACACTTACAGCCGGAGATCCCAGCTATTGCTTCTACTAGTAGGAGACCTTGGAGTCATTGGTGTAATGCTGGTTATACCAGAAAATAAGCTACAAAAGCTGTGTAGTTTATGAGACTTCCAACTAGAATTCAAAATAAAACTTGGAAGGCCAGGCAAGGAGCTCCCTGAGTGGAAAGCTTTGAAGCTGTGGGAATAAAACGAAAGGTACAGTAGAGACAGAAGGCAGTTGGAAATGTCAGGACAGTGGAACAGTTGCTGAGGAAAATCACAGTGAGCAGAGCCAGCCTGAAATATAAGACTTGTGGACAGATTATGAAGTTACAGGACATTATGTTTTCCCTTCTGGGCTTCAGTAATGTTTGGGTCTGATTATTTTCTCAATTCATATTGTTCCCATTTTGAATCCAAGTGTTTACTTTGTGCTATTGTACACTGGGGTACGTAATTTAAAAAAAGCAAACAAACAGGTATTCACAACTAAAAGTTAGCCTTGTGTCTCATAGGAGACTTTGAGTTGGACTTCAACAATGCTGAGTCTTTTGACATTTTGGGAACAGGATTATTGCATTTCAGTTATAGGTTAGATAGTTGTATCATGCTAGGCAGAATTATAACCTTGTGTTTATTTGGAAATTAACTATAGTTTACACAGATGTCTATGAGTACCAAGTCAATAAAGGGTAGTATGTGATGGTTAAGCTGGAGTGTTAATTTAATTGGTTTGAGGATCTGCCCAGAGGACTGTAAAGCACATTTCTGGGTGTTTCTAGGTGGGTGGTAAAGGCCTGAACTCAGAGTCTGCATCTGGTCCTTGCCTCCTTCTGTTGTTATTCCCTTACGATACTTCCTCCCTGCCATCAACTAACAGTCTTTGTTGCACTCTGTCCTCTCACCATGACATTTCTGCCATGTAAGCAGCTGACCTTGGACTGAGCTCCCTGAAATAATCAGCCAAGTCAGTTCTGTTCTCCTTCAAGTTCAGGGTGCTGGTGTTCTGTCCCAGCCACAGAAAAACTGGCCAGTACAGAAGATTGCATACACACAGTCATTATGAAATCAAAGCAATGGAAAAGTGAATTTTTACAACACGGTTTGTATCCTGTTTACAATTTGGCCTGCTGTTGAATGGTGTTACAGGAATCATATGATATTCTTACTTCATATTTTTCATCTGTCAAATGGGACATTAAGTAAACTACCTCATGAAGTTTTTGAGGAACTCCTGATGAATAATGAAGCTGAAAAGTCAAAGAAGGTTTAAGACTTACAAATGTAAGGTTTATTGTAAAATGATATCAATACAAATCATGTTGAAAATACATTAATGTAATAAAGAAGTTTATTTTATGTTTTTATTACTTTGTGAGTTTTTTAATATACTTGTGGTTTAAAACTAATAAGTAAAGAAACAATAGGTGTTACCTCTTATGCAGTGACACTATAGTAATATTCCTTAATATTTTCATGGAAAAAACATCAAAAAATATATTAGATTGTTTTTCTTAGAGACAAAGCATCTCTATAGGCCTGATGATCAATAACACAAAACAAAAATCTCCACAGACCAAAATCTTTTATCCATTGCATCACTCAGTAGTACTTTCATGTTTCAGCAATAATAAGAACATCAAAAATGTGTTATTAGGGCTCGGAAGATAGCTCAGTGGTCTAAGCCTGGCAAGTGCAAGGACACGGGTTTGAACCCTGGTACTACATGTTAGGCTAGCCTCTCCCTAGGCCAATGGAGACAGCCACTGAAACAAGGTGTAGTGGTGCACACCTGTAATCCCCACGCTGGGGAGGCTGAGACAAGATAATCACTATGAGTCCAAGCTGCATAGCAGACCCTGTACCAAACACATACATTAAAACTTTTTTTAAAAAGCATTATTGGAATCTGCCCTTAAAGTATGTAAACTTATTAAAATTCAGAGATAGGATGTGTGAGAAGCTTTCTTTCATGTGATCATGCAAATGAAACATAAACTTACAAGAAATTAATATTCAATTCATAACTTTTAGCACAAGGAAGAATTTAGGAGATTATCTACATCAAAGTCCTTTTATGGGTAAAGGGATATTGAGGCAAACATATTTCTTCAGAGTTATACAGTGTGGTACTATAGGGAGCAGCTGAGCTACGGCTGAGCCACACCCAGCTGAGCCAAAGTTCAGAGAACTTTTTCTAGAGCAAAGCCAGTCCCAGGCACATGCAAGGTCAGAGGCAAGCTGTGCAGACAAGTAGGCTTCTAGCTCAGGTGTGTATCAGCAGTTGTGTAGCCCCATAGTGCTCCTCAATGTTGACTACAGCACAAGTAGCTCAGAAAATGTTACAACTTTCCATGTCCATTGTATGCTTAGCTCCTCTTATCCTGAATATAAAGATACTTAGGACAGCTTGTCATGCTGCTTCTCCTTCAGAGGCTATGTTCCATCCAGTCCCAGCTTTCCTTTGATTCTGTGTCTTATTTATTTATTTTTTCTAATCTCCTGCTGCCCCTCTCAGGACCCCGCTGGCCACCCAAGATGTTGCAGTGTACATTCTATTCTGGTCAAGGAAAAGAACCAGAAGTTTTTCTATTCAGTCTGCTCTTTCCTCTGCTGTCTGTATGGGTTCTAGAAATTCAGCAGCCGGGAACATCAGAGACCTAGAAGTCACTGAAATTAATGACTGTCAGCTATTCACCACATCATGACTCACATGATATTCTCCAAGGTCAGTGGCCCAGACTGCTTTCTGATTAAGATAAGACATACTTAAAAATATATGCAATATTACTTAAAGCCTTAATGTGGCTCAGATCAGAAATTTACACAATGTTTTTAAATGAGCAGCAAAAGCTTGTGAACCTTAATAAGGGTTAAGTTGTTTTATCTCTTTAGTGACTCACAACAAAATCTGCTTTACAAACAAAATTATAGAAGCCCATAAACTACAGAAAACTAAATGCTTACAATGAACATTACTTTGCAATTTAATTTGTATTTCTTTAAATTTTAACTTTAAGTAATAAGAAATAAGAAAAATATATTAATTACTTTTTATATTACATTATTTTTAAAAAGGGACATACCATCATTCCCAACTGTCTTCAAGCTATAAAATGTAACATCTACCTCATGACACTGTGACAAGTTTATATTAAATTGTGAAAGAGAAAATTTGAAATCTGTTCCCAAAGTGGCAAGTTAGTCTGTGGAAGGGTATCTACCTAGCATGGGCAAGTCCAGGGATTTAATCCCCAATACAAAAGATAAAAGTACAAAGAATATTAACTACCTTAGGACAGAAAATGTTGCATGTATGTTGACATCGTAAGGAAGATCGTAAATACATTTAACATTTTTACCAGTTGTTCAGTTTTGTGTATACCATAAATGCTTCCATTTCATTGAAATTGTATTTAACATTTTCACATTTGAAGCATGCAACGCGTCTTATGTAACTAATATTAATTTATGAAGAATAAAGCTAACCAATTAAATTGTTAAGTTGGTAGTTTTAAGAATAAACATAGTCCAGCTCTATTTTATTTACACCATATTTTACCATAGTATGACCAAGGAATCTATGATGACTGCACTTAATCTTTTTGCAAGGCTATTATGCAACTGATAGTAAAAAATGTCAAAACCAGTCCAGATTCAGCATATAGCAAAAATTATTCTGCCTATATTCTGAATTAATGAAGGTTCCTCAACTTAAGCTGAAGAGCCATGCAATAGAGAATATGCTAACCATACATCATTGGTTTTCTATAAACTTTATTTTTAAGACATTTTGTTTCATTGTCTGAGCTATCTTTCCAACTATTCTTTTAAAATGTAATATCAAAAATAAGGAAATTGTCCTGTTTGATCATTCTCTTTTTTTCACTCCCAAAATAAAGTAACTGCCACAAAAAATGTTTGCATGCCCCCTTCTAAATACATCCAGCTAGAAAAACTTTCATCAGCATGTAGAATTGCCATATTTATGACTTCAATAGCAACTTGGTATCTTTATTCAAAATGAGTAGCTTTGGCTGAACTTTAAGACTTGTCTTCCTGTTTAGAACTAGGTGGAGATTCCTCAATTCTCAGACTAAATTTTCCAATCCTCTAACACTTTTCCTACAAGATATACTTGATAGGAGAAGAAGGTAAGAAGGTTGAAAGTTCCAGTAGAGCTGAACTATGAAGAAAAGAAGTGTGTAGTTATAAGTGAAAAAGAACAAACAGAATCTAAGATTAAAAGGAAGCCATCAGACAGGCAACTGTTAAATCACAGTATTTGATAAAAAGTTCATTAAATAAAATAGAATTAAAAATAAAGCTTTGAAAAAAACTGAAGGAAATGAATGATTTATTAACACCATTACAGTGGTCTAGTTTAAGACACTTTTTGTCATCTAATTGTTGCATATATATATATATATTATATAATAGGTATATTATTAAGTTTTTTCCTGAGGTTATATTTTGTGTGTGTACAATTAATTATCTTAGCTATATTGTGTTAGATACAGATATTCCCTTCTCTCTTTTTTCCTTTGAGTAATTTTTTCCCTTTCACAATATCTATTGTGCCTTTTAGATTTTACTTACTCTTTCAAGGTTTTACAATAGCAAGGCAATATGACATCTACTTATGTCAGTCTGACTTATTTCACTGGTAAGCATGGTCCCTAGATGCATCCCTTTCCCTATAAAATCTCTGAATTCATCTTTTAACTGAGTAGTACTCCATTCTATGAAAATACCACATCTATTTTTTTCTATTCCTTAGTTTATGGGTATTTGGGTTGCTTCCAAGATTTAGCTATGACAAATTGTGTTATTATAAACAGGGGCTCCCATGTACTGCTAAGCTTTAATGTTTTCAGTTCTTTTGAAAAAATAGCTACCTAGGAAGGGAATAGTTGGCTTGAATGGAACCTCCAATTCTAGCATTTTGAGGAATCTCCACACTGATTTCTGAAGTGGTTGTACCAGGCTGCACTCCCAGCAAGAGTGGAGAAGGGTTCATTTTCCCCAGAGTGCTTCTAGCTTTTGTTATTGATTGATTTCTTTATAAGAGCTACACTTTCTTGCGTGAGATGGAATCTCAGTGTTATTTTAATTTGCATTTCTAGAATGACTAATAATATTGGACATTTCTTCATATATTTAGTTACCTTTTGTATTTCTTTCTCTGAGAAGTATATATTCACCTCAGATGCCCATTTTTGGAATGGGTCTTTGAATTTGGGGGGCCTGAGCTTTTTAAAAATCTTAATATATTTTAGATAGAAGTATTGTTTCAGAGTAACAGGCAGCTGAAACTTTTTTACAATTCATGGGTATTCCTTCTTTCTTCCTCTTTTTCTTTCTTTCTTTTTAATATACAGGGCCTCACTACACAGATCTGACTTGTAGTGATGCTTCCTGTTTTTCAGCCTCCCTAGCACTGACAGGAAAACATCACATGCATTCTCATTTGCCTGTCTCAGCCCCCACCAGGGGCAAGGTCGGCATGGCAGGCTGAGGTCACAGGTTTTCTCTTCACTCTGTTGGTGATTTCTTTCGATGTTCAACAAACCTTTCAGTAAGATGAGATCCCACTTTCTTCCTGCACTGTAAATATTACAAGCTAATTTTCCACCATTACCACAGCCATTACACTATACTCCATGAATCCCGCAAGCTCCTAGCCCTAGAATAATCTCAGAAGTCTGAACATCTTCTCCTATTTGGAGGTAATGAGAAAAGTTATAGAAAATTCAATCAATATATGAATACCACCAGATATTTGAGATCTCTCATCTCTGTTGTACTATTAATGACACCAGGCAATTATTTTTCTTTTTTGAAGACATATTATTAATATTTCTTCTCAATAGATGTTTCAACAGAACAATGTTTCCCTTGTCATCACCACTTACTGTTATACTATACAATGAGAAAATAAAGAACAGACAAAATTATCCAAAATTTCCACAGCCCCACTCTCATACTATGTTTACATGTTGCTTGTCTTCTTCCCTGTGCCCCATCAAAGTATTTTATTATAAAGAGCACAATCATTTGTTTTACTATTTTTCTGTTCTGCCCTCATCACTTTCTCCCATTCATCCCGTTTCTCTCTCTATCTGTCTCTCTCTGTCCCTCCTTCCCACTCTCTCCCTCCCTCTCTTTATCTCTCTGTCTCTCTCTGTCTGTCTCTCTGTCTGTCTCTCTCCCTTCTCTCCTTCTCTCTCTTTCGCGCACATGCGTGCGCACGCACATACACACACACACACATACATGCACACACACATTTTCATCTAAGTTTTTCTAATCAGACTATAAACTTCTTTAACTTTCTTCTATCATAGGAGAAAAGGAATCATGAAAGGGAGGGAGGAAGGAGTATTTCCAGAGCACATACCATTAACAAATACAAACTTTGACATTACCTTAAAAGTTTCTCTCTTCAATACCCCTGTCAATAGTTTCTATATTCATCACCTGTGAACCTCTCTTTTCCCTAACTGTGGCTAGCATTTGATATGGACTCCCAAAATAACTGCATGATCTGCTTTGAAGACTCTCAAACTGATCTTCCTTCTCCTATCTTAACCAGGTCATTCTTCAGTACTAGTTTTAAATATTTCCAGCATTCCTTCTCTGGCTTGAAAGTATCCCCCACACTTCAGCGACAGCAGGTAACACCCAGTAGGGGTTCCTGGATTATGAGGGCGTGTCCCTCAGGAATAAATTAATGTTACCCTCTGTTAGGTAGGTATGGCTCCCTCTTTGGCATGATGCCTGCCCTTCTCACCTTCCATCATAGAATACACAGCAAGGAGGCCTCACCATATACTGAAGATACCAGCACTTGCCTGTCTAGCTTCCAGAATCGTGAGCCAATTAGCCTGTTTTGATTAATAAAATCACCCAGGCATGGTTTTTACAGCAATATGAAATAGGTTAATACCAAAACCCTCACAGAGAGTTCAGATCTTTCACCTAGCAAATGGCACACAGATACAAAATAAAGACAAAGTTCCACAGCTGAGGAGTTCTATAATGACCAAGGTTCTCTGCAGGGCAAAAGTCCAAAAGCTCAACAGGGAGGTAGGCAGGGGTTGCAGCAGAGTTCTACAGAAAAGTACTGTAGATTTTAACTGTAAGAAGAAACAGATCAATTGTGTACCACACTGAGAGGCCTCCAAATGGCAGCACAATGGATAGCTCGATGTATGCAAGGCTGGAACCTTTACTGCCCTAAAGATAGAATTCTTTCTGAGGCCCATGGCCTCAGCAGAAATGTTATCTCCTGTCTTTGCCCTGGGATCTCACTGGCTCCTGCCTGAGCCCCTGCTCCAGCTGGGGGGGGGGAGGGGCGTTCTCACCCACATGCTGTAATTAGGCTTGTCTGTGACTCAGTCAGACTCGATCACATTCTTTTAGTCAATTAAGGAAACCTCTGATTCAGTATAGTCAGCTCTGCATGTCTCAGTGAACAAGATTGAAAGAGTGGTCAGGGAAAGATCTTCTCAAGGGGCTTCATCTCTCAGGAGAGTGCAGCTTTGTGGGCTCTCCAGATTAAGACATGCTTTAGCCCTTAAAGTGAGTATACTTGTTGATTTGTGTGGAAACAAGTTATGTGGGAAAAGTCTCATAGTCTTCATTTATATCAAGCCGTAACAGAAATTGGAATTTCTTTAAACTGTAAAATAGGTATACACAGACAAATAGTAACTGAAGTGGTACCAATGCGTATTACCAAGAGAAGTGCTAAATTGTTTAAGTTGCACTAACGGTTATTGCATATATAGCAAAATGTGATCATATTTGGAATTTATAAGTTATTTTTATTGCTATAAGGTATTATTAAATTTTTGGCAGAGAAGCATATTCATTATATCATGAACATCAAAATATTTTTACTACCACATTTTCATCTGTATTTTTAAAATCCAAAAAGGAAAGCATTGTCAGAAGAGGTATATAATCTTCACCAGACTGCTAAAGATAACCATGGACATAGTCCTAGTGATTAAAAGCTTTTGACATTTAGAGTAAGAAAAATCCATTTCCTTGATATATGAGAATGCCATCATTACCCTCTTCCCATTTTGTGTTTCAAATTCCTTTCTTGGTCTGTCTTTGTCCACTCCCAGTTCCACTCCTGCCTCAGTCTCTAAAGGGCTGTAACCATGCGTGATGGCCGACACTCCACCCAGTCTCTGTGGTGACACTTTTATCACTTGAAGCAAGTGTGCTTGCAAAAGCTGTTTTATAAATTTAAACTATCCTTGGAATATGAATATCACATGTAAAGATAGCTAACGTTATTAAGCATATGGTTTAAAGCATAGAAACTAGTGTTTTGTTTGGGAATTATGGAAGGGAGAATTCTGAAATCACCTTCTAACAGCTTCTGCCTCTATCCTCTTATAAATATGATGAGATATCTACAAACAAGAGAGACTTGTAAATGTGACTAAAGTTATGATCTTAGCATGTTAACACCTCTATATCAAAACAACCAACACTGTTTACTATTCTAGAAGCTTGGAAATCTAAGATTAAAACAGGGTCTTGTAGAGATAGAGATAGCACATTCCTACTTCATGCTCGCATCATGAGTGAGGCAAGGCAGCTCTCCAAGGGGCTGCTCCTCAGAAGTAGCTTTTTCTCAAGTAGGAAAAAGTTGAAGAGACTCCAATGTGAGGAGAGACACATTCAGCTTTTCTGAAGGTGGAGGGACCCTGTGTCGAGAAGTAGAGGCCGAAGACAGCATTGGCTGATGGCAAGCAGCAGGCTGCTCAGTCCTGCTGCAAGGAAGCACTCTGCAAGCAGTCTGGTGGCTCTTCACCACCACCTCTGAGCAAATCCCGACTGGACCTAGATGTCTGGCTTAGACAATGACAGTGGAGAAAACTGGATAATAAACACTTTTGTTTTAATGAACTCAACTCCTGATAATCAATTATACAGAAATAGAAAGTTGACAACAATACACAATTTTTTCTTGTAGTAGTGTGGATGGAACCCAGTCCCTTCACACTGAGCTACATTTAACTTTCTGTTTTGACACAGGGCAGCACTAACTTAAACCATCCTCAAACTTTCAATCCACCTGCCTCAACTTCCCAGAGTGCTAGCATTACAGGCATGCCCTGCCTTAGAATATTTTATTTCCTTGTCATTTGGATTTTTCTCTCTCCATATTTATATATATTATTTATAAGTACCATTCATAAATCATATGTCTCTATTTTGCTAAAACCTTTTCTTAAAATGAGGGACAGAGGCAATAGTGAACTGTAAAACTGAAGTAGAGGAAAAGCACAGGAAGTGATTGAGCCTGGACTGGGACTCTGGTCTAGACTCCAAAATACCTTCTTTACTACTCTCCCCAGCCCTGATTCCCAGCAACTTTCCAACTTTACTTGAACAGACCCCTAATCTCTGTCCATTCAATAGATCACATGACAATTCTTCTCCAGGGATTTCAGATACCCCCATTTCTTTGGCCAAGCATTACAACAGCACCTCTAATCTCTCACATGCTTCTCCCTACTGTGAATGAACTCTTAATTGCCAGCTTCCCAAAAATGACTCTATAGTTCTCTCTTTCTGTCTCTCTGTCTGTCTGTCTCTCTCTCTCTCTCTCTCTTGTTTTAAATTCTGGAGCAACGACTGTTATCCCTAATTGGGGAAGTCTCTATGTAGGGGCTTAGGCTACCCCATAATGACCTTCAGCCTCTCTTCAGGTCCTTGTCCTCACACTGGTGGGGGCTCTTAGTGGAAAATGAAGTGAAGACTGATACGATATGAAACAGAAGTTTGTTTTTTTGTTTGTTTGTTTGGAATGAAGCATCAAACTCAGGACTTTGTGCTTCCTAGGCAGACCCAGTGCTGTCCAACATGTTTCTTTAAGGTGTGAGAGAGAACACAGACAAGGAGCTATTTTAGCAGGGTGAGCTTCAAGGCAGAGCACATCCCATTCAGGACGCCCAGTGAGTGTGAGGTGTACTTCATATTTATAGGGGTAGCTGGTTTCTAAAACTTACTGTTTTACTGATTGGTGCAACCTAGGCCAATCAGGGTCTCAGCCTGTATTTCTGCGAAGAGGACAAGGTCATTTTGGGATTTCTTAAGCAGGCAGTATATATGAGTGGCACTTTCACAAGAAGTACATCTCTCAAGTGTACAGTAGGATACAGTTCTCAAGTACATGATACTCAGATAATCATGTGATATTTTGCAGCCAAAGATAAGCATGTGATGATTTTATAATGTCAGTCATCCACATTTTGCCCTGTGTTGTTTGTTTTGGGGTGTGTGTGTGTGGCCTGTATTTCTCTACTGTGCCTCTACAAAAGAATACCATCTCTGGAAAATTTCCTTTCCTTCCTGGGACTTCTTAGCTAGTTTAGACTTTGGACCCCAAATTTTTTCATTCATTGCAAAACTCCTCTATGACTTCCATTGAGATCTCTGAGAAAGAGTGGCAGAAACACATTGGATTCAGGTGTCTTTTGGGGCCCTCAGGTGGGGCCCAAATTGCTATGGAAGAGGATTTCTTACCATAAAAATCCTTCTATACAAAATGGGCCATCATTTACGACCTTCTAGGAGTGACCTTTCCACCCCATAGAGCTGCTGTGATTCATTGCAAGGGCCATCAGAGACTTGACTCATGGGATGAACATCTCAAATATATCATTTGTGAGGGGAAAAATGAGACTACTAGAGTAGCAAAACAGGCAGCTGTCAGCTCTCTCTCTTCCCTACTCCCTATTCCCTGTTATACCTTCATACCACCCCAAGAAATAACTCTACTTAAAGAAGAGGGGCTGCAGCAAGAGAAATTGGTGGTTTCTGTATAAAAAAAAATGGCCTCATTGAAAACTTGCAAAACCAATTCCTCTCCTCTTTCTATGACCAGGTCCATGCTGGATCCTTCCCTCTGCTCCAATGCCTACAGCTCACATATACCTCATCCTTAGTTTTAGGACCTCCCTGCAAAAGATTATTGCCCATGCTCCATATGTCAAACACCAACCAGAACCCCCTCTGAACTTCTCCTTTCTCCACCCATCAATTTCGGGGATCCCACTCTGGTGCTGACTGGCTAATAGATTCTACTTATATGCCTCCAGTAAAAAAACAAAGCAAAACAAAATGCCAAAAAACCTCCTTGCTCTGGTTGGCTCCTTCTGAGGATAAATACAGGACTTCAAACACCAAACCAAAGATCCTCCACAATAGCTCATATCCTACTCACTGAAATCATCCCCCTTTTTGGACTCCTAACCTCTATCTAACTGATAAAGGTAAGGGCTTACCAGAGAGCAGATTAAAGCACCTGCTTAGGTAAACACAGGGACCAAAGTTCTATACCTGGCATGCCCTGCCTGCCCTGCCCCCAGGGCATGCTGAGACTGGCCATGGTAGCACTCTCCTATAGTCCTAGTGTTTGGGGAAGCTGAAAAAAACAGAAGAATCACTATTAGTCTGACCTATGTAGTGAGATTCTATAGACTCTGTTGATCTTGAAGACCCTGTCCTTAATACATAAAAAATAAAAGTAAAGAGGATTGTTGTGAGTTCGAGACCAGCCTGAGCTACAAAGTGAGCTTAAGGCCAGCCTGAACTACATAGTGAGACCCTGTCTCAAAGACAAAAAAAAAAAAAAAAAAAAAAAAAAAAAAAAAAAAAAAAAAAAAAAAAAAAAAAAAAAAAAAAAAAAAAAAAATGTAAACTGATAAAGGACTCAAATTTACCTCACACATCACCCAGCAAGTAACATCTTCCCTAAATATAAACCAGAAGTTCTATATCTCATACAAGCCCCAATCTCCAGGTAGGGTTAAAAGGTTTATTAATCACTTTCTTAAACAAAGCCTAATAAGCTTTCCCTAAAGGCCCACTTAGACTTACCTAGGCTCCTGTCTCTGGCCCTTTTCAAAGTCCAGTCTCTTTTCTGAAAGGCTTTTATGCTGGGCCCTTTGAAAATCAACACAGAATGCCCCTCATTGCTTTTCTTCATGCTCTCTACCTCAATCCATATCCCCCCAGCCCTCTTCAAGTCTCTCAGTAACACCCTTAGGCACCTCATCCAAACTATGCTGACCCCACACATACACCATCCCAATGCTCCAGCAGCCTACTCTCTCCTTTGTTTCTACACCCTGGAGGCCTGATATATATATACACCTCTCACCCCTCTTAGGGATTATATCCCAAATGGAAGATGATCTTTCAAGCAATCTTGACCACATCAACAGAAGCAAGGTTAACAGGTCACTCCTCCTGGGTCTACTTTTCTTCATAAAGGCTCCCTTTTCCAGTGCAACCAACTGGACTCAACCCCTGACGATCTCTGGGCTGCCTCCTATGACAGCTAGAAGACAACATAGGTAGACAGCCCTATGAGTCTCTTCATAACTTTGCCCATTTTTGACCATCTTAGTAGAAGAATTTCTCATTATTCACCCTCTTCCTTCCTAGATATCATAATCTGAGACCTATGGTCACAAGTAACCCTCTCAAACTTTTCTTCCAAACAAGTCATCACTTTTACTTCTCATGTTCTCTTGTTCTGATCCTTTTTTTCTCAGTGTTGATCACCATCTTCATCTCTCACTCAACACAGACCCTTCCTAGATACCTCAAGCAGACACTCTCTCACACACCTAAAATCATCCAAACCTTTTGAGAAGGTTAACTCCTGAGAGACAAGAGAGGACCCAAAAGAGGGTTTTGTGGACCCATTTCACAGAGGAACTTTTATAGAGTGAAACCATGAGGCAGGTACAAAATCATGAGGTGCACACAACATGGGACAAAACTATGATCAACCAACAAGATTAAAAGCATGTGTTTAAGTAATATTGATCCAATGGGGAAGTATGTCATGTGGCAAGTGAACATGGAAAGAACTGAGACCAATATTTAGGAAAGGATGAATCCTAAGGTCTTGGTCATCGACTGTAGTGGCTGACGTTTACTTAGGCTCTATTGGTTCCTGCGATGCCAATTATCTTATTGCTTGGGGAATTATGCAGTCCTGGTCATTCTCTTTATCTTGAGTCCCCCAACAGATATGCCTATAGCCACAATTATAATGTGTTATCATCTTTTGCACTGACTCTCTCTTGAGGACCCTTGTGCTATCTGACTGCCTACAATACTTCCACCTAACTTCCTCTGCATCTAACAAACAGGCACTATTGCACTAAAAAAAAAAAAAAAAAAAAAAAAAACCTAGTCAAGATCTATTCAAGGATTCAAGAAAACCACTAATCTTGTCTCAAGATTGCACCTGAAAGAGATGAACAGCCAGACCTGAGATCAGGCTTGTCCTGACTCAGAAGGAGGAGTGGCCCCCTTGAAAAATAAATACAAAATTTTCATAATACCTAAGGGTGTTGCTGAGGTATTACTGGGGCTTGATGTTTCACTTTTTAATTAGCCAGAACCAGGAAATTCTTATTTCCTATAACAAAGACTTATCAAGTGAGTCTTTAGCATGAACCATGCATGCTATTGGTTAATATTTACGCATCCCAACTTGTTAAACTAGTTTCTTCCATATCCTTAAGTAGTCTTCACTCCAGTCAGTTCACAAGTCTAAAAGAATATTCAGTACCCTGCTTATCTGGAGAGGAAATCACAAAGCAGCAGGAAGGTGGAGGAGTTTGCCTTCTCAACAGTGTACATGTATCAGTAAGTTCAGTTTTATTTCATCTTTGAAAGACTTGTTTTCCATTAGTTTGGCTTCCAGTTCAAACTGGAATTTATTCTGAGCTGACAATATAATCATTTTCTTCTCTTCTTTTGTTGGAAAAATAATGACATAATTATATTAGTGCTCTATATCATAGAAATGTGCTAATGATTTTAAATTTAGGATTAAAGTACTACTGTTGGATTAAATAAAAACAATTTAGCGCTGTAATTAAATTGGAAAGCTTAATATGACAATGAGATAATCACAGAAAAATGAGAGGGAAGGCAGAGACCTTGAAGTACATTTGTAATTCTACATAAGCAGTGGGACAAAAGCAGAATGATTCTCACCTCACCCAAGAGTTCAGAATACATAATGGTTTTTGTGATCCTTCTAAAGTATGCATTAAATTGATATAGAAGAAATGGGAAACATCTAAATTGTAAAGGAAGTATTTTACTTTAATCTCATTATAAAATTGGCAAGTATTAAAATTCAAAAAATTACGAGTTTTAATATTCTATAAGAAATGGCTTACTTTTTAAACTAAAAGACTAAGAAAAATTGAAGAGTAATTTTTACATAGCATACAGAAAGTGAGAGGTAAATAAATGATCTAATATTTTTGTATTACTATTAAATTTAGAAGTCTATAAAAGTAGATCAAACATTTTAGTTCCCATTTTCCTGTCTGATTCCATCTGTATTTTAAAAATATTTTTTCAGCATTCAACATTAACTCTTCATCTACAAATAGCAGATAAATTAGAAGACTGCAAATACCTTTGCTTATGATGCATAGCTAGAGCAACATTTTGGATATGTGCACATATAATTTAATTAAACACAAGTAGATTTCCTGAATTCAATTCCTATAACATATTTAATTCTTTCCAATCATTTAAAATGTTCTACTTTCCACCTGCCCACTCTATAGTCAGAAATGAAGTTTTTCTTTGTTGAAAGACAAAACATAATGAACAAACAAAAAATCTTTTCACATTAATTTGTCTTATAAATGTATAAGATTTCTACAGATTAAGATTTACTTTTTAAATGGGTAATAATAGAAACAGGTGATTATTTTTATTTTTATATTTACCTAAGATCACCAATATGTAGGAAAATTAATGATGCCATACCAATAGAAATGATTAAATTAATCAATTTTTTCCTAATAGTTACATATTTTTTTCAACTACTATTAGTGTATTCCTGGAACCATGCTTAACACTGAGGGGCATATGGTTTGAATGAAGTTTTTGTTAAGATTTATTTAATTGTCAGTTCTATATTATAAATGATTAAAGGCAAAATAAAGCCAGCAGAAAAGTAAAGAGAAAAATGACTGAAGCAAGGAATACAGGAAAATACAGTGAAATCGAAATCTGGGAAAATCAAAAGACATATCCGGTCCCCAGACCATGAAATCACTTCGTGTCTCTGTTCTTGCTAACTTCCGTTTTCAGAATATTTGGGCATGGTGGTTTATGCCTATAATCCCAGCACTAGGGAGGCTGAAAACAGGAGGATCACTGTGAGTCTGATCTGTGTAGTGAGACCCTGTACCAAATGCATAAAGAAAAGTCTATCAGAACATATACATATATATATACATATATATACACATACTTATACCCACACATTTTCTTTTTTAATCAAACATATTTTAAAATAAAATTTAAGAACCAATTACATCTATGCTAATTTATGCTTATGTATGTTTATATAAAAAAGTTATGATAATCTTTCATTTAAATATATATTTTTTTAATTTTCAACACAGAGAATAACTGTTCCACTTGTTAGTGTATTTGGAACATTATTCTCTATAATAATCTTCCTGGATAACTTTTGCACACAATTAAAATTGTTTATTTAAAATAAATTATTTCTACACACACTTTTCACAATTACCATTGTGGTTACCAGTACATTCTACACTATAAATTTCTTTTAACACTGACTAATTCCTATAATCCCCTGAATTGTTGAAATATAGTTCTTTGTTCAAGACATAGGATTCTTTTTTTTTTTTAGGATATAATTTTTTTTATTTTTTTATTTTTATTTTATTGAAGTACAAATATCAATGAGACAGTTTTAAGATACCTTGACAAGATGGATTTGATAAATTAATGCATTGCAAACTGTTTTCATAATGTTTTGGTGTCATAGAAGGTGCATACATGATATTATACTTACAGACATTTTTATACCGTATGTCTCTTATCAGTAAATAGAGTGTAGCTGTTTGCGTATCTTATTTTTGACATAGGATTCTTAATGGCCTCAAATAAAGGTTTCTCCTTCTTGCACACTGAAACGTACTTCATGATTAAGGATGTAGTGTTTATTTTAGACACTATTCTGCATGGCCGTGTGAAATTGTCTTGTTTTCTTTGAGATTCACGCAACTCTTCTGCCCACCCCCTTAATTATCCTTAGTGCTACCCACAAAGGTGCCTTGTTTATTGTGCTTACTATATATCTCTAAGCCATTTTCTATGTCAGGTTTACATTTACCCTAAGTAGCATCTGTGCCTTGTAGTAGAAGTTATTCATTTCCTTGATCTTCTCATCTGTATAATCGTCTCTTAAAGCACTACTCTCAGACCCACACCCTGGATTTGTTATGACTTGAAATTATTCTACCTGAATCATAACTTTAGATTCTATCACTGTTCTAAACTTCCTCTTACAGTCTTCTCCTGTATCAGCGAATTTAAAAACTCACTTATTCTTCTAATTTCTCTATTCTTCAAATGTGTCAACAGCCATCTCAACATACACATCTGCACTCTTCACTCATCTTTGTTTTTCTTGTGATCAATAAGATCCTGAATTAAACATTTTTTCATGACATCTTGAGATTCACTTCATTCTCCTGTGCCTTTACTCTTTTATCATCCTAGCTACAGTCTAGGTAACATAGAACTACCTGAAAATTCATTCATCTCTGCCCAGAGTTCTTCACAAATGTTCAAGGACTGTGTATTCATTTAAGCCCAGAACTCTGACCCATATTCACACATCCCCTTTGTTTATTTTCTTCAATAAATATTCAAATTTCTCCAGTTTCCTCAAGTTTTCAATTCTTATCTTCTCACATTCTATTACTTCAAAGAGAGAAGGTGATGGGTCATTTAGATGAGAATTCCTTCAACTTCTTCATACCAGACCAACAACTCAAGCTGTACTGATTCAAAATTTCAAGATGACATTTATAGTAAATCAAGGTTTCCAACCTACTATGTCCAAATGTGAAAATGTTAATGCATTACCACGTTTGACCCCATATGAGAGAAAATACTACCCAGTGGACCTAACAGTTTAAAATCCATAATTGTGTCAATATACTCTGAACTCAAGCTGCCTCTCAACTTCAGAATGTCTATTGACACATTTTTATAGCTGTAAGTATACTCCAAGATGTTCATTCTAAAAAAATGGTAAATGTTCATTCTACAAGAGTGGTTACCATTTTTATAACTGAACATACTTACAATTACAAAAATGTTCCATCTACAAGAGAAAATCCTTTATTAACTCCACATACTGACATGACTTTTCTCTCTTTCCAGATATCTGAGACTAGACCCAGCACACTAGCTTATTGTGTTGTGTTTGTAAGTGAATTAGCCTTCCTCACCAAAATGCTTTTCAAAAGGAATAATTGTCTCTGGGCCACTCTGTATTTCATAGTCTTCAAGGTCAGAGCCCAGACAGTCTAGTGTCAAGGGTGCCTTGTGCACCAGGTCAGCACCATGTGACCCAATCATACCTCCTTCACAGGGTATGCTCTAGCTGCTCAGTTGAAGGCCTTGGTTGTCATGGCAACTCTGCCTAATGCTGGTGCTCTTACTATGGTCCTATACTACTTTTATGAGTCTTGGGGTTCTTTCCTACCTACTGGAACTTGGATGAAAACAATGAAATTTTTACAATTCTGCGCCTTAAAACTTATTCCTTGATCTCAAGTTTCTATTTCTCTAATGTGCCATATTGTTCACCACTGTGGCAATTCATCACAGCCTATGTCATACAGAAGGAAATGTCAATAAATAAAACATTTAGAGCTTAGGTGGGTTCAACTAATTACTCCTTTTGTGTTCTTAGGAAAATCTCTTTAGCTCCAGTACCCTCCCCTGAAAATGAGAATAATATTTGTCATGTTCACCTCACATAGTTGTTGGGTGGATCAAATATTATGGAACATGTTAAAGCACTTTAGAAATTGCAAAGTGTTATATAAATTAAAAGCCATTAATTATCACCATTATTACTGTTTGTGGGATCTGTGGTTCACCATTATGCATTACTATTTTTTCTTCCAAACCCATTTGGAATAAGGTAGCACAACCTGGGGAAAGAACCACTCCCTGTCTTTTCCAGGGCCCTTGAGGACACCTTCCATGGCTCTGATTATATGATGCGAATGTTCCAAGCAAAGCAGAAAAAGCTCCCAGCATCTAAGGTAGCTTATCAGATGCACACAAATGCCACTGACACTTAGCTGAAGTAGCAGAGTTTCCCTCTGGCAGGTGCTAGGCTATTAAATCATTAGGATAACAGGAAAGCCAGGATAAGAGAATTATCTAGATAGAGGCCCCTTGATGGCAGTGCTGACAGACACCTCCAAAGCAAGCAAGGCCGATGGGTAGTGTCTCCACCACCTTGGGCCCAGCACTTGTTGTTTACATTTTCAAAGCATCTAATCGTGTTCTACAGTCAGTCACAATCTCTAATTCACTTACCCCTGATGGCTGCTGATTGAGCACTTCCTCTTTCTTTTTCTTACCATCTCGGTGTGAATTTTCTTCATTTTATAATTAATCAGCTCAAGTGTCAGGACATGAGGCCAAGTCACATGACTTGTAAGTATTGAGGATTTCTGTCTGAAAATAACTCACACTTTTTTCTGACAATCATAATCCCCTTCCTATAGAGCTAATGAGTCTGCAGTGACTACAATCTTAAGAAAAAAATTATATGAGAGTAATGTTCTTTTCTGTTTAGTATTATGGGTGAGATATTTTGGGTCTGAAATAGGCACACTATCATGCAAAATTTTGCTTCTTTCCTCTGAAAATCATTGACACAGAGAGTTGTGTATCACCACACTATCTATAGACATCTCTCAAACATCTAGAATGTGCTAGTGTTCCAACCACATGCTAAATAGAACACTCAAGGTCCAGTATGGTTATGTACTAGAGGTCTGCCCTCAGAGTGGTCTCAGCACACACCTGGAAAGGCACCAACTCAGTGATGTAATAGGCATGCCAGTCAGCTTAGCTGTGGTAGTAATTTCACAGTGTGTGCACTTATAATATAAACCTTAAATATATATGTTTATAGGAGAAATGCAAAGGAATAAGAAAATATCTAAATAAGAGCTGTCAGCCTTATTCCTCTCATAAAAAACCTACAGAATACTCTTGTTTTTAATTCTACTTTTTTTGGCAGAACTGGGGTTTGAACTCAGGCCCTTGTGCTTGCCAGAGGAGTGCTTATTCCATGGAGCTGTCTCTCCAGCCCCTTAATTCTACTTTATTAGGACACATTTGTAATAAGAGCCTATACTCATTTTATGGAATAGGCACATGGATATGACACTCTTAAGAAAAAAATTACAGAACGTGCAGATCAAGGCCAGGGAGATAGCTCAGGGGAATAAGTGCTTGTCTGGCAAACACAAGGTCCTGAGTTCAATCCCTGGTACCACAAAAAATATGTGCCTGACTGGCAAGCACAAAGGTCTGAGTTCAATCTCTGGTTCCTCCAGAAAAAAAAAAAAAAAAAA